>JAEQBA010000039.1:0-35662 GCA_019434445.1 Phalangium opilio | reverse complement strand
TTAAACGGGTCTAACCTTAAATAACTGCCCATCAACTTAAACAATCCTACGCTACAAACATACCATACACTAACCCGAGTCCTTCGCGTAGCTTTCACTATTGGGGCTAGCGAGAAACGTCGTCTAGGGGAGTGTATTAAAAGACTATCAGCATAATGCGCTTTGAATTTGAAATACGTGAACGGTTTGAGGTTCACTTCAAAATTAATATCAAAATCAATAATATCAAAAATAAACAAGAAGAAAATTGTAAAAATAATAGAAACACTTTAACCTTAACGTAATGATTTATGGTATTAACTGAGCAAAACTATCATTACTTTATTTTAATTTTAAAACCATTTAACCAATCGATTGTTTTTCATTTAAACCATATCTTATCAACCTAAGCGCTTTACCTTGTAGCGACTAATCATTTAACTTTAATCAATTCGATAGGTTAACTTGAATCAATTTGATAGTTTTAACTTTTAATCCTTTTGATAGTTTTAACTTTTAATCCTTTTGATAGTTTTAATTTTTAATCCTTTTGATAGTTTTAATTTTTAATTCAATGTAATCAATTTGATATTAATCTGTCATTAACTTGTCATTAACTTATCACATTATTATTAAACTAAGTCACTCTTTGGACGATTGGTGGTCATTTTATAGTTAGTCTTTTAATGACCTTATGTATCTTAACCATAACGTAAATATCAACGGTAGAGGGTACTTATCGGTGTAGAGTGCCGGTCATCGTCTTCCTTCGGTTCGGTTCCATGGTTGGTGAAGCTTTCTCTTGTAGAAATTCATTGTTTTAGTTTGGTGCCGTTTGAGTTCATACCGAAATATGATTCACTTTCACGGTTACGTGTCCGTGGCACAACTCCTAAATTTCTATCCTTGAGACATTGTTTTCTCAAGTCCGAACCTGTTCGTTTTTACCACCGATCAACTTTTTCATTTTTACCGCACTCGCACCGCTTAACCGACCGACCAGCATCGTTTTTTCCCCAACTCTCTCTCTCTCTGTCCACAAAACCATCATCCTTTCTTTTTTTCACTATCGTCAACCTCGGTGTCTCTTTGGACGTCACGATCGACGTCACGATCGGCGTCACGATCGACGTCACGATCCACACCTGGTACTTATTGTACCCTCTCTCTATTTTTATCTTTTCATCCCCAAAGAGTGATTTTAAGCTTTAGGAGCTTTCCTAATGACCATGTGTAAAGAGTGACCTTTAACCTCAAATACTTAAAAATCGATATACAATAAAAATACGCTAAGTACGGAAAAGTAGTGAACCTCAAACTTGTAAAACGAAAATAAATCATTAACTTGTAAAACGGAAATAAATCAAACGTAGGGGAATATGGACAGCTTAATCAGTTTCTCGCTACCGCTGGGGGAAAAGGCTTTCTTTAGCTTTTAAGCCTTAGCAGCAAAGGACTGGGGGTTAGTGGCCACATAACACACCCAATTCCCTTGTAAAAGAGAGTAGCTATTCAGCATTGATGACAAGCAACGTCAATAAGCCGTACCATGGACGATCCAGCATACCAATGGTACATTATTATTGAAGTGCAGGTGTTAAAGGGTTATTGAAGTGCAGGTTTTAACGGAATTAAAGTCTAACATTAACAAGTTTAAAGGGAATATGAATATACCAAATTCTGTCGCTACAACTTCAACAAATGTTTCCGTATTCCCGAAAAAATCTGTTTGATTTAAAGACAATTTTGAACTTTTCACTAAAAAAAATTCTCTTTGTGCACTCCTTTCACAATATTTTTCAGCTTATCCGAGGAAAAAACAAGGCAAACCATTTGAAGAAATAATTTTGGCAGTTTGGTTATAGCGTCTACAGTGATCGTAGCCTGTGTTGGCGCCACCATGCGAGGTCAATTTTCTGAAATAAACTACAAAACCCTCGATAAGTTTACGGATATTTTTGCTAAAGATGGCACTGGAGCTACAAGGATATGTCACTGCTCACTCATTTGAACACGTTTATTACCAGCAATGGGTCAAGTTTTATCCTGTGCCGGTTCTCTCTTTACTTTATTTTCAATGTTCGCTTATTTGACAGGTAGCGAAAAATCCCTTGCATAAAGGGGTTCCGGGTGCGATACCAATTCCCAGTAACAGCAAATGTATTGTGAAATTATTGTGCGAAAGGCGAGGCGCCTACCTCATCAAAGAAGACGACTTTAAATCAAACATGAACACTATCAAAACAACAAACAAATGGTTTTATTCCGAGTCGGTTCACGTTAAACAAGAACCGCCTTACTTTGAATTTAGATACTTGCCGCTTTCGAGCCACATCAACGACACCACCAAGACGGAAATTCTTCGAAAAGTGTTAGAACTAACATTTTCCATTATTCTAATTTTATTCAGTTTTAGAAATTGAAATGGCCAAATTTTCAGTTTGCTTTTTAACACGGAACACCAAATCCATCGCTGGACGACGCCAGAGTCGAAGGCGCTGTTGGACCTCGTTACTTGGAAAAAACCCGAACCGAAAGTCAAGTCATTAAACTTCAGCACCGTTTCTCTTCCTTTCGAATTTTGGGTCAAGGGTATAGTCATCTCTTGCGTCGTTGTGGCATTGGAGATTTTGTCAGCGTGCATGATCAAAAGAAGGGAAAATAAGAAAATCAACCCGAGCTTTCTGAATGATCAGTTTGTCATGTAATCAGTTCGTTAACCAATGCTAGCAGTTCCCAATGTGGGGTTTAAAAATCTGTTTATATAATCACTGTGTTGAAATATCTTAATTCTTAAAACTTAAATATTTCTTGAGAAACTAACTTTACGATTATACACTTCAAACTTAACAGTGAAATTGCATTACGATTCTTAAAATAAGTATTTATAGAAAGTATTTTTCATCCAAAGTCTGAACACTGATGATTTTTAGCCACATCGTATGATATCTACAGGACACATCTACCCAGAGCTCGGCATTATCTATCCATTATCCACGTCATTATATCTTGATCCATAATCGAAAACTATCCACAGAACTTACGTGATGAAAAGTATTATATCCACGACTTTGTTAGTAAATAATAGGTTATCCACTAATTTGTGGATAATGGATAGAAAATGCCGAGCTCTATTAAGGCGGTAGTAAACCTTTTTCTAATACGACCAAAAAACACCAGAAGACACTGATTTTCGTAACAGGGTTCTCAGTTTTATGTGGGGGTGAAAATAGCTTTAGCATGAAATTTTTCCATGTTGGGCTAAATAGTACTACCCGGGTGGCTAAATAAAATCTACGCGCTTTCACTGGTAACCTTGAAACGACCCAAATCACCAGTCTTCAAAATTATTGAGTTTGAAGAGTTGAGCAGCTACAGTTTCCATTCAAACTTTCCCACAAAAAGCACATCCCTTTTAGCCAGGCCGGAGCCACCACCAAACTCAGAAAGCACAACAGAAAAACACCAAATATTTTCAACATCAGACTGATCACGCTGAGGGATTAATATGGGGTATGAAATTCTGAATCCCAGTTCATGCCCAACCTGATATATTTATATACGAGGTTGTTTGTAGCGACATCTTCGAGCTTACGCTTAAAACACTGTTCGAATATACATTTCTTATCGAAATTTAAAAATTAAACTTCAAAATCCCAAATATCATAAACTTGGTCTGAAATTTTAACTTCGTCAGAAGTAAAGTTTATGTAATTTACATTATTAGAACTTGAGATAATAGGTAAAGGATCACCGAAAGCAAGGCGATTTATTTTTTTAAATATTGACTAATCTTTCATGCTATCAATAGCAATAATATATCATGAACTAAAAAAGATTTTGATTTATATTTTATTCAAAACCACTAACAAATAACATTTGTGGTTCGTTAGATAATAGAGACGGGAAATGACCCTTTTCAGCCAGTTAAGAGTTGACTTGAAAGGATCACCGAAAGCAAGGCGATTTATTTTTTAAATATTGACTAATCTCTCATGCTATCAATAGCAATAATATATCATGAACTAAAAAAGATTTTGATTTATATTTTATTCAAAACCACTAACAAATAACATTTGTGGTTCGTTAGATAATAGAGACGGGAAATGACCCTTTTCAGCCAGTTAAGAGTTGACTTGACTGCCGCCTTAAGAGTTTTTAGGGCCACCTAGGAGCTGTTCAGTGTTCACTCGTTTGGTGTTTATCGCATCGAGGAGCTGTTCAACTGTGTCTTTAAGGGTCAGAGCTACGGGACTAATTTTAACACTATTAAAGGGGCTTTTCACTCTCGGAATTCTTTGTTCCAAGTCGCTGTACTACAATTATAACAGAAGTGAATATTTTGAAGGAAGGATATTTTCCTTCAAGATATAAAACGGTTGAATTACGGTTTGTTTTCGATAGAATAGAATGTCTAATAAGAACTGGAGTATTTCTTTAATATCGACCATCTTGTTATATATATATATATATAAGTTCAAATGTTAAGTTCCATACGTTTGCCAATGGTTACTGAGAGCTTGTCATGAAGTGATGTAGGTGAAACGTCATAGATTCTCGTAAAGCGATGCCTGTTGAGGCGATGTGAAAGGCTTAGTATAGACTAAATAGGAAGATGGACGGCAAAACCGATTGTTGTCAATTCTCGTGTCGTTTTCGAACTACCTCTCAGTAAGTCTCTAGCATTACATGTAGGGTCATACTTATGGAACATATCTCATAAACTTATGATAGAAGCCATTGTTTGATCCATACATTTTGTGAAAAATGAGGTCACTGGCAAGTTATGCGCGGTAACGCGAGAAGATGTTTCATATTGGATATTGGATTGCCTTAGATAAACAACAAATGGTAAAATTCTATATCGAAGAAATTCGAAACCTTTTTAAACTATATTGAAATATTTGGAAAACTCCATAAGCAGTTTTCAGAAAAGAGGTTTTTGTGTCTTATTGAGCTTTCACGTGAAGTATTTGTGATTTAAAAAATTATTGTATTTACTAAAAATATCACATAATAGGAAAATAGATACATTGCAAAGGTTTGTGTATCATTTTAAAGACTGTGTAGTTGTATCACCATTGTTTGTCATATTAATTATAAAGCGCAGTTACAATTCAATGGAAACTATTAATGTTGAATCCAATTATATTAGCCGTTCAACAATTGTAAATATTCACAAGACCATCGATACTTTAACCATAAACATATTATTAAAATTAATTTAACTTTTTAACTTAATATTTTCGATTCGTATTTTAGAATCGTAGTTTAAAATTAAATAAATGTTAAAATAGATATATTGGATGGTCTTAACCTTAATCGAAATATTAACGAGGATAGATAATTGTTTTAAGCATTTTATACGAATTAAGGTATAAAACTAACTATAAATATCAAGGCACAAGAAAAGCACTTACAATTTGAGTGATAATTCATTATTATAAGCACTTTACATTTTTCAATACGATTAACTGGATTATTATACTAGCCGATCATTAGTTGCAAATATTAACACGTACATCACAATTGTAAACTTAAACATTTTATTAAAATTAATTTAACCTGCGATAGCCCGTACAAAAATTTATGCCTGCATTTCGACTTAAAAGTAGATTATTCAGAATCTGCAAAATATTGCAAATATACTGGAATAGTCTGGAATAAACCTGAAAAGCGTCAACGTTAGACAAAATTTATATGCATTCCAGAGAGCACTGCAGAACATTTTAGAAGTTTTGAAGGAAAAATACCTGCTGCTGGCAAACTCAGTACAGCAAATATAAATACAAAATTCAGCTACTATAGAGTCATAAAATAGCTACCTTAAAGCTGGAAAGCAGAGGTGAGACAGAAATTCCCGTAACAAATGAGGTTGTTTGTACCTTTCAGATATTTTGTATGCATGTTACATTCAAAAAATTTAAGTTTGTAGGATCATTGCAGGCGCGTTTCAGATACTTTGTAGGATCATTGCAGCCGCGTTTCAGATACTTTGTAGGATCATTGCAGACGCGTTTCAGATACTTAGTAGGATCATTGCTACCGCGTTTCAGATACTTATTAGGATAATTGCAGGCGCTTTTCAGATACTTTGTAGGATAATTGCAGGCGCGTTTCAGATTCTTAGTAGGATAATTGCAGGCGCGTTTCAGATATTTTTGTATCATTCACTCTAAGAAAAAAAGGTTCTGCTTCGCCGAGAAAAGGGTTCTTAACGCTTGTCCCCTATTTTAAACCCTTTTTGATCTACATAGTACCCTTTGATATGAGTTCTCTATAAAGCCCTAAGGAGTTCATCTACGATCCGAGCTGGGTTTTTCTTTGAACCAAGTTAGATTCTTTTGGAACCGTATTAGGTTCCTCCCTGAATCATGTGGCGTGTGCTTCAAAACCTTGTTCAGTTGTAATCGGAACCATGTGTAGTTTGACTGAGAACCGTGTTGAGTTCGACTCTGAACCCCACTTCGTTCGGCTAAGAACCGTATTGCGTTAAACCCAAAACCCGGTTTATTCGACCCAGAACCCGGTTTAGTTATAATCCGAGCTCTGTGTAGTTTGACTCTGAATCATGTCGAGTTTGGCTCAGAACCCTGTCGAGTTAGCCTAAGAACCCTGTCGAGTTAGCCTAAGAACCCTGTTGAGTTAGCCTAAGAACCCTGTTGAGTTAGCCTAAGAACCCTGTTGAGTTAGCCTAAGAACCCTGTTGAGTTAGCCTAAGAACCCTGTTGAGTTAGCCTAAGAACCCTGTTTCGTACGGCTAAGAACCGTATTGAGTTAGACCCAGAACTCCATGTAGTTTGACTCTGAACCGTGTTGAGAACGCCTAAGAACCGTGTTGCAATCAACCCAGAACCCGTGTAGCTCGACTCTGAACCCGGTTTCCTAATTTCTGTAACTGCAAACGCGGTCCGGGAATTGTGAACACGGTTGCTCCGATTTGCCAACTGCGAACGTGGTGACAAACAGACACACACACAGGAACGTCCAGTGTTATACCTCTTCTATTTCTATTTTCTTTCGAAACTTTGCTAATATTGACGTTTAAAGTGAAGGGTACCCCTCTTGCCCGCTTTCTTCAAATTTTGGGGTATATATACGATTCGTTTCCATTATAATCATAGATAAAAACGCATTCGCGTGAACCGATGGTGGAAGCCCTGCCATTGGGAGGCTAGACGTTTCTCGTAACCCTAGCCGATCGTCGCGTATATCTTGAAACCAAACGTTGACGAAGGAAAAGAAGCCAGAATGGACTGACTGGCGTCCATGTGGAATGGACAAAGACCTGAAGATGGTGGTGCATAGAAGCTGGTGTCAATGTGGAATTGACGAAGAACAGAAGATGGTGGTGCATAGAAGCTGGTGTCAAGGTGGAATGGACAAAGACCTGATGATGGTGGTGCTTAGAAGCTGGTGTCAATGTGGAATTGACGAAGAACATAAGATGGTGGTGCATAGAAGCTGGAGTCAAGGTGAAATTGACGAAGTACAGAAGATGTTTGTGCTTGGAAGCTAGCAAGTACAGACTAGTGTCCATATGGAGTGGACGAAAACCAAAGCTGGTGGTGTTGGAACTCAAGTAGAATAGCCCGAGTAGACAAACCCAAATTTCCGTGAACTGTCAATGCAGTCCGGAAATTGGGAACACGTTTGCTCCGATACGCAAACTGCGAACGCGGTCACGTGGGGTCTGACAGACAGACACACAGACACGGCCGGTGTAATACCTCTCCGTGACATACGTCACTCGGAGAGGTAAAAACCGGTGTTAAGGGAAAATTCAAGTGTTTTTTTATGAATTACTCTAATTCCAAGACATTCCAGCATATTGAACTCTCCGATTATTATTATTTCCCAATGATTGAAAATTCAAAATAAGTATGAATCCCCGAAGAATTATAATATTTTTTTGAATTTTTAAAAGCTTGGGATTTTTTAGGATGTTTCACTATGCAGGGAGAATTAGTAGATGATTTCTCTCTTCACCCTTCACGCTCTAAGCTCATATCAAACAAGTTGGGAAAACCAAAATATTACCTCTCCGAGTCAAGACGACTACTTACAAACTTATTTACCCAGATATGGAAATGTTTCTTAAGTTAAAATTTATGAAATATTAAAGCAGTATACAAAGCATAGCAAATTTACTGTAAATCAGACGACATTTTACATCCAATAATGATATACTTGTACACATTAAAATCATCCGATGGGGGAAAAACGGGTCATCGGCGTTTTATAAATGACGCTAGCGCAATAAAGCGTGCAAGGTACCAAGGCTTAACAAAAATTGTAGGATAACATATTTATAGAGATAGATAACAACTTTTATAATTAAAATTAGAAACTAACATATCTCTTAAAATTCTCGCGTGATCAACTGGTTTCACGCCAATTAAATAGCTATAGTCCCATAGAGCTATTTGTATTAATTCCTCCATGGTTTTTTCGCCAAGCTGAGAACTACGCGTTTTACGTCACGTTATCAAAAAAGCAGACTATTTTCTTTGAAGACCGCGCTAGCTCAGCGCTAAGCACCGTGACGTCAAAATTCAAAAACAAAATCCCTGGGCCGCGTTCAGCAACGCGAGGCTCTGCTGAACGCGACCCAGATTTCCACCATGATTATAAATCTAAGCCTAATTATTTAAAAGTGTATTTAACTTTCGGCTCACTCTGAACCGTTAATGTCTCTGCATACAGAAACGAAAACCAAACCCAAACTTTTACTTTTTGGTTCACTAGGCCTATTGACAAATAAGAGTTCATTTGACCAACATAGCAGCGTTGTGCTTGTATTCACTATGATTTTAGAAAGGATTATGCTATAAACAGATGTAGTATAGCTTAAGTAATATATAAACATCCATTTTAAATAATAATATTAAAAAAATCTTTGGAATATCAAAATGAAATAGAGCTTTAAAGCTACAAAAGTACTAAATGCATCATAATTACGAAAACTATTTCCACATATTCAGTTTATATTAAGGATAAAGGGAATATTATGGTTGTGTTGGATTTCTTTACACATCAAAACAAAACGAACTTCTAACGCAGCGCACTACTGTAACAACGGACGGACACATACAGACAAAAACATAGACTGCTTTTAACTCTTTCCGTATTAATTTTGAATTGAGAAACAAGATTATCTTAAATATTAAAATAAATATAATTAATATTTAATATTTTCTTCGTTAGTTATTCGCCTTATTGAACGTTACATCGTTTTAAAAAAGAACAATTAAACATTCTTGAGAGACTTGACTAATATTGGCGTTTGAAATGAAGCATACGCCGGTTGCTTCGCCTTACTAAAATAGGTAGTATATAAGGGTTTCGAATCGCAGCCATGGATAAGAACAGCGCAATTGCGTGAACCTTTGGTGGAAGCCCCACCTTAGGGAGGCCGGACGTTTCTCGTAACCCTGGCCGATCGCCGCGTATGTCTTAACAGAGAATATGCAGCCAGTATAAGGATCCAAGATGGCGGCCACTCAAGGGGGAGGAGTCGGGTTTTCCCGAGCTCCTCTTTTTAACCTGTCAATATTTGATTGATTGTATAGGCTTATAACAAAAGATGGTTTTGTAGGAATAAAGACCATAATATAAAGTGAAAATTATTATCGACAAATTTTATTCTAATTGGAATAAAACTAATCACAATTAACATATAAAAGAAACATTAAAAATTAAACAAAAAAACATATATTTGGAAAAAAAAATGTCTGCAGACAAAAACCCCAGTTAATTAAATCACAGAAATTATATATATATATACAATTTTACAAATTTAAATTTACTTAAGATACCCGTAAGGGGTTGTAGTGTAGTCTGGGAAAACTCTTACTTTATCGACGACTACTTGATATGTTTTTGTTTGATCAATTGTAATTAAAGTGTGATTAGGTAATCGTCGAATTTGGGGGCCAATCGGTACTTGTACAGAGTTCATTTCTGGTTTACCATCGTTGTTTACGCCTAATAATTTTTTCATAATATCGAAATTCACGTGATTCTCAGTAAACGAATTTAAATAAAATCCTTTCACTTTAATTATGTTAGTGATTTTTTCTGTTGCGGGATCGTAAATGTTCATGGAGTAATTTTTTGCCCCAGCGCTTCCAAACTCGCAAATGTAAGCGTCTTTGCCGTATGGCTCTAACTCATTCTTTAGCTCACCAAGATAATCTCCTGTGGGGAGTATAGGGACTCCATCTGGCGAGAGGTAGATAAGACTGTCGGTATCCATATAGAAACATAGGTCTCCCACCATCTCGAGATGTTTTAAAAGGTGAAGGCGTGCCATTGTTGTTGTATAGCACGCTATAACTACATTTGTATGCTTGTGAGCTATCTCGTTTTCCGCAATGTCTTCTGATTTGACGAGAATAGTGTTGTCATTTAACGTCAATAGAGTTTTGACCTCTTTGTCTGGGTTAAGAAGTAGTTCATACAGGGTTTTTGCGTCTTTTATAATGTCTGTAGTGGCGTGTCTGGTGTTTTGTCCGAACTTCCCCCAGAAAGAGTTCAACATGAGCTTACTCAGGCATCTTAAGCCTTCATTCTTTTCAATTTTATCGATGTCCAAATCGATTCCCTCGACTTCTTTGTAATTTCTCACATAGTTTTCTTTATCCTCCTGGGTGACGCAATCGGCAGGGAATCCGCTAGCCAGCGTTTTGTATTCGAGGAAGGCGTTTACATAGTCTTTAAAAAGACCGCCTTGTTTAGTATTGGGATCGTATTGTGTTATTTGGTATGACCAGGCTTCGTACATCCGCGTGATTTCGTACCCTCGTTCTACGGCGTACCTCAACTCATCGGTTACCCACGTGCCCCGTAGTTCTCTTTGATCAGGTGTGTGGGTGCAGTCCCCCTGGAATTGAGTTTTACAACAGGTGTAACATAGGGGAAAGGTCAACTTCCCGTTTATTCGAGCTGGCAAAACAGGATGGATCAGATTTTGGGCTGGAAGTACGTCACACTTGAGGAGCCCATCAAAAGAGAAGATGTCGGGGAAATTATCTAGAATAATTTTGGGATGACCAATAGGAATTTTTCCCGTTTTGTTGACGAAGGGGTACAAACTCGTGAAGTCCACGTAGTGCATTTTTTCTGCCCCCTTTGTTTTATGGTACAGTTTGTTAGCACAGCAGCGTCCGCCGAAGAAAGCATCGCGTGGGTTCAATCTTTTTGAGGTTTTAGCGCGAATATCATTCCGTTTTAAAAAGTCATTAATGTCGGGGTTATTTGTTTTGTCTTGTTGCCACTCACATTCCCATTTGACATTGACTGTATATCCGAGAGCCTCTAGTTTGCTAATTTTTTTCTCAGTTCTTGTGTATCTTGTGTTTAACGTTTCAGTAGGGTCACCGTGTAACATCTTGTTTCTATTGGTGGGGAAGTGTATTTTGCATCCATGATAATAGCATCCCATATATTCGAACACTTCTTTGTTGATTGAACAATAACCGTCTACCTTTAGGGTTTGGATTTTAACCTCTTTGCCTCTAAAAGAGGATTGGAGGGGGATAATCTATTGTTTTAAAACAATTTTTACAAAGGTAGAGCCTCTCACAAAGAGGTTTTTTGTTACCAGTTGGAACCAAGTGACTGTTATAACAATCATCACCCCAGAATTTTCGCAAACATGAGCCACATGTTTTTTCACGGCCATGACAAATAGCGGGAAGCATACATTTAAAGCAAAAGTCATTGCATTTGTGTGATTGAATTCGCCAGTATGGGGTAAGACACTTCTCGCAAAAGTACTCGTGACTAAAAAGAGGCTTTAAATTGGTAATTACATTGTAGTGATTATTTTCGTTAAGTAGAAAGAGGCGTGGTCTGGTGTCTGTAGGGTCATTTTCGCCCAATATTAAAACAGGTACCCTATTTTCGAATTTATAGACAAAGATGGAGTAAGCCGGTAAATAAACTTTAAATTTCTGGAACGAGTCGGGGCTACCACATTCAGATAAAGCGACTCCTGCCTTACGACATAGCTCTAAAGCCGCTGTTTTTTGCATTTTGTTGTGGGGACCTATTCTGGATATGCTCTTGTAATGAGCTTTTAACTCTTCGTTGTTTTTGTTGTTCATGTAGTCACGATGAGAAATAGCTACACAGAGACCTCGAGCTAGGCACAGATTATCGGTACTTGTAATCCGACGTATTCCACGCCTATCTTTAGAGAAAATATTGAAGGGTTTAAGTTGACGACGATTAGATCGACCGTATCCTTCGGGAATTCTAACTATATGGAAAATAATTTTTACGGGGCCTTGAAAAAAATGTTCAATTTCATCGTCATAAAGTAGATCGGCTAGTTGGTCAAAGAGAATAGAGGGATCTACTTGGTCTAGTCTTTTAAATGACAACTCTAATTCTGGCCTGCAATTTATACCTAGACTTCTCAATGTTATTTGGACATAATCAGTGGGTCGATATTCGCTTAATACGTGATCCGTAATAGTACTTATACTATCTACGGGGTCGTCAGTAATGTTTAGAACTAATTCTCTACCGTACATATTAAATTGGTCATAGAATTTTTCGCTCTGTTCCAAGATTTCGCAATGTGGGACGTCCTGAATAGGTGAAGGTGGGCACCCACCACCCCATTGATCGTACGCATCGGCCTCGACTTCTTCCGAGTCCACGAGAGACTCCTGTTCACTGGGTAGGTAGTCGGAGAAGTTAAGAGACAGGTACTCAAAAGGGTCGTTTTGTTGACATTCCTGATTCAAAAATGCCGCCATATCTATATCGTATTGTGGATTGTTGAATTCGGCGATTAAGGTTTCTTCCTGGTTAGTGGGTAGTAATTCATTCCGTCGACTTTCTATGCGATCGGCGTAAGAAATATTTAGAGGTCTAGGGATTAAGTTACTTAGGTGGTCCAATTCGTCTATTGTATGGCAGTCTTCCGGTGTTCTAGGGACGGTTCTCATGTACGCGATTATGTCCAGAAAAGTTTCGATTATATTTAAACTACCATTCATAATAAAAGTGGGTAAAGTTGAGGGTACATTAGCAGGGTTGATGTGTAAATAGGCACATAGGAAAAAATAAAATTTGTATAGTGAAGTTAGGGCCCAAGGCCTATTTACAGCTAATTCATCCAAATTCCAGCGAAGTGATTCAGGATCCATCTTGATGTTACGAGATCTAAAGTTAGAATGTGGTATTCTGTTGATCTCTCTCGTTATTCTATACTAAATTTCTCTAGGCTTTTTAGCAGGGGGGAGGGGAGGGGGGTGGAGGTTTACCTAAGCTTCTACTGGCCAATGGTACGTTGACCTTTCGGACGAGTTTAAACACGTCTACTATTGTTTGGCAATCAACAGTAGGTGACATAAGATTGACATTCGAGTGATTTTAAAAGGTGGCAGATGGTAACAAAAGGATGAGTCATCAATAGATTTCTTAATTCAACAAAAGGATTATAACAAAAGAGATGATGCGTCATTCCGTGGGGTTTTTACGACAATACATGAAGATGTAAGAAAAGTATTTCTTCAAACAATCAAATATTGACAGGTTACGGTTGTCTCTATTAATAGATAAATAGGTCAAGTTTACTATTGTATAATTTATTTATTCGTAAGCTGCTACGGAGTCAAGTACACAAAGGCTGTCGAGAATTCGTCAG
The DNA here is from genome assembly GCA_019434445.1 of Phalangium opilio. Taxonomy (NCBI): domain Eukaryota; kingdom Metazoa; phylum Arthropoda; class Arachnida; order Opiliones; family Phalangiidae; genus Phalangium; species Phalangium opilio. Next base: position 22,020 of record JAEQBA010000039.1, on the reverse strand, counting down.
ATCTTGGAGATTAATCCCCAAAAACTACTTATTGTATTATTTATTTTATTGATTTTGGGAATGCTTTGACTGTCTATTTTTTTTAAAAAAAAGGGTGTAAGCCGGGGGGGCAGGTATGTATTGGATAAACAAGATAGTTATATAGTTGTTCAATCTAGCTATCCATAGGTCACTGGGTAGAGGTAAAGCTTCCTAAAATGAGGGACTGAAGGGTGAAGAAGCCTGGGGAGATATAATCAGCGGGGGGAGGGAGGGGATATTTAGGATAAAGAAGTTAATAACAGTTGTTAAATGTATCTAACCATAGATCAATCGGTAGTACGATAGAATGACAACACAAAATATTTTTAGGTGTCGAAGACACTTCTTTACATTTTATCCATAAGATAGCAATACTTTGTTTAATGCATGTGGTAAAAGACAGAATAGAGTAATTGTCTTGATATTCAGTTTATTGACTCATAAAACGAAATAAATACAAGAGATGTTAGAATAGGGCTTGCCCCCATCCCACAAATACTATGTAATATAATAAGGAACATATAGTCATTTATAAAATGAATTTCAGTTATAATAAAATACTAAAATATTTTTAATCTTTTTTTTTAAATTTTAATTTTTTTTAAATTTTTAGTATTTTAACATTTTTTTTCTTAACTTTATTTTAAACTTTTTTTAAATTTTTTTTTAACAAAATACTTTTCTAACATTTCTGTGGAGATATTTGATAATTTTTAACTATTTTCGTGAGGAAAAAATGGTGCGCAAGGTCAAGTCCGACTTCAAGTTGAAGTCGGTTATCCTTTCCTCTTCGGAGGGAAGGATAACACACTTGACCTTGTGCAGCATTTTTTCCTCACGAAAATAGTTAAAAATTATCAAATATCTCCACAGAAATGTTCGAAAAGTATTTTGTTAAAAAAAATTTAAAAAAAGTTTAAAATAAAGTTAAGAAAAAAAATGTTAAAATACTAAAAATTTAAAAAAATTAAAATTTAAAAAAAAGATTAAAAATATTTTAGTATTTTATTATAACTGAAATTCATTTTATAAATGACTATATGTTCCTTATTATATTACATAGTATTTGTGGGATGGGGGCAAGCCCTATTCTAACATCTCTTGTATTTATTTCGTTTTATGAGTCAATAAACTGAATATCAAGACAATTACTCTATTCTGTCTTTTACCACATGCATTAAACAAAGTATTGCTATCTTATGGATAAAATGTAAAGAAGTGTCTTCGACACCTAAAAATATTTTGTGTTGTCATTCTATCGTACTACCGATTGATCTATGGTTAGATACATTTAACAACTGTTATTAACTTCTTTATCCTAAATATCCCCTCCCTCCCCCCGCTGATTATATCTCCCCAGGCTTCTTCACCCTTCAGTCCCTCATTTTAGGAAGCTTTACCTCTACCCAGTGACCTATGGATAGCTAGATTGAACAACTATATAACTATCTTGTTTATCCAATACATACCTGCCCCCCCGGCTTACACCCTTTTTTTTAAAAAAAAATAGACAGTCAAAGCATTCCCAAAATCAATAAAATAAATAATACAATAAGTAGTTTTTGGGGATTAATCTCCAAGATCTGACGAATTCTCGACAGCCTTTGTGTACTTGACTCCGTAGCAGCTTACGAATAAATAAATTATACAATAGTAAACTTGACCTATTTATCTATTAATAGAGACAACCGTAACCTGTCAATATTTGATTGTTTGAAGAAATACTTTTCTTACATCTTCATGTATTGTCGTAAAAACCCCACGGAATGACGCATCATCTCTTTTGTTATAATCCTTTTGTTGAATTAAGAAATCTATTGATGACTCATCCTTTTGTTACCATCTGCCACCTTTTAAAATCACTCGAATGTCAATCTTATGTCACCTACTGTTGATTGCCAAACAATAGTAGACGTGTTTAAACTCGTCCGAAAGGTCAACGTACCATTGGCCAGTAGAAGCTTAGGTAAACCTCCACCCCCCTCCCCTCCCCCCTGCTAAAAAGCCTAGAGAAATTTAGTATAGAATAACGAGAGAGATCAACAGAATACCACATTCTAACTTTAGATCTCGTAACATCAAGATGGATCCTGAATCACTTCGCTGGAATTTGGATGAATTAGCTGTAAATAGGCCTTGGGCCCTAACTTCACTATACAAATTTTATTTTTTCCTATGTGCCTATTTACACATCAACCCTGCTAATGTACCCTCAACTTTACCCACTTTTATTATGAATGGTGGTTTAAATATAATCGAAACTTTTCTGGACATAATCGCGTACATGAGAACCGTCCCTAGAACACCGGAAGACTGCCATACAATAGACGAATTGGACCACCTAAGTAACTTAATCCCTAGACCTCTAAATATTTCTTACGCCGATCGCATAGAAAGTCGACGGAATGAATTACTACCCACTAACCAGGAAGAAACCTTAATCGCCGAATTCAACAATCCACAATACGATATAGATATGGCGGCATTTTTGAATCAGGAATGTCAACAAAACGACCCTTTTGAGTACCTGTCTCTTAACTTCTCCGACTACCTACCCAGTGAACAGGAGTCTCTCGTGGACTCGGAAGAAGTCGAGGCCGATGCGTACGATCAATGGGGTGGTGGGTGCCCACCTTCACCTATTCAGGACGTCCCACATTGCGAAATCTTGGAACAGAGCGAAAAATTCTATGACCAATTTAATATGTACGGTAGAGAATTAGTTCTAAACATTACTGACGACCCCGTAGATAGTATAAGTACTATTACGGATCACGTATTAAGCGAATATCGACCCACTGATTATGTCCAAATAACATTGAGAAGTCTAGGTATAAATTGCAGGCCAGAATTAGAGTTGTCATTTAAAAGACTAGACCAAGTAGATCCCTCTATTCTCTTTGACCAACTAGCCGATCTACTTTATGACGATGAAATTGAACATTTTTTTCAAGGCCCCGTAAAAATTATTTTCCATATAGTTAGAATTCCCGAAGGATACGGTCGATCTAATCGTCGTCAACTTAAACCCTTCAATATTTTCTCTAAAGATAGGCGTGGAATACGTCGGATTACAAGTACCGATAATCTGTGCCTAGCTCGAGGTCTCTGTGTAGCTATTTCTCATCGTGACTACATGAACAACAAAAACAACGAAGAGTTAAAAGCTCATTACAAGAGCATATCCAGAATAGGTCCCCACAACAAAATGCAAAAAACAGCGGCTTTAGAGCTATGTCGTAAGGCAGGAGTCGCTTTATCTGAATGTGGTAGCCCCGACTCGTTCCAGAAATTTAAAGTTTATTTACCGGCTTACTCCATCTTTGTCTATAAATTCGAAAATAGGGTACCTGTTTTAATATTGGGCGAAAATGACCCTACAGACACCAGACCACGCCTCTTTCTACTTAACGAAAATAATCACTACAATGTAATTACCAATTTAAAGCCTCTTTTTAGTCACGAGTACTTTTGCGAGAAGTGTCTTACCCCATACTGGCGAATTCAATCACACAAATGCAATGACTTTTGCTTTAAATGTATGCTTCCCGCTATTTGTCATGGCCGTGAAAAAACATGTGGCTCATGTTTGCGAAAATTCTGGGGTGATGATTGTTATAACAGTCACTTGGTTCCAACTGGTAACAAAAAACCTCTTTGTGAGAGGCTCTACCTTTGTAAAAATTGTTTTAAAACAATAGATTATCCCCCTCCAATCCTCTTTTAGAGGCAAAGAGGTTAAAATCCAAACCCTAAAGGTAGACGGTTATTGTTCAATCAACAAAGAAGTGTTCGAATATATGGGATGCTATTATCATGGATGCAAAATACACTTCCCCACCAATAGAAACAAGATGTTACACGGTGACCCTACTGAAACGTTAAACACAAGATACACAAGAACTGAGAAAAAAATTAGCAAACTAGAGGCTCTCGGATATACAGTCAATGTCAAATGGGAATGTGAGTGGCAACAAGACAAAACAAATAACCCCGACATTAATGACTTTTTAAAACGGAATGATATTCGCGCTAAAACCTCAAAAAGATTGAACCCACGCGATGCTTTCTTCGGCGGACGCTGCTGTGCTAACAAACTGTACCATAAAACAAAGGGGGCAGAAAAAATGCACTACGTGGACTTCACGAGTTTGTACCCCTTCGTCAACAAAACGGGAAAAATTCCTATTGGTCATCCCAAAATTATTCTAGATAATTTCCCCGACATCTTCTCTTTTGATGGGCTCCTCAAGTGTGACGTACTTCCAGCCCAAAATCTGATCCATCCTGTTTTGCCAGCTCGAATAAACGGGAAGTTGACCTTTCCCCTATGTTACACCTGTTGTAAAACTCAATTCCAGGGGGACTGCACCCACACACCTGATCAAAGAGAACTACGGGGCACGTGGGTAACCGATGAGTTGAGGTACGCCGTAGAACGAGGGTACGAAATCACGCGGATGTACGAAGCCTGGTCATACCAAATAACACAATACGATCCCAATACTAAACAAGGCGGTCTTTTTAAAGACTATGTAAACGCCTTCCTCGAATACAAAACGCTGGCTAGCGGATTCCCTGCCGATTGCGTCACCCAGGAGGATAAAGAAAACTATGTGAGAAATTACAAAGAAGTCGAGGGAATCGATTTGGACATCGATAAAATTGAAAAGAATGAAGGCTTAAGATGCCTGAGTAAGCTCATGTTGAACTCTTTCTGGGGGAAGTTCGGACAAAACACCAGACACGCCACTACAGACATTATAAAAGACGCAAAAACCCTGTATGAACTACTTCTTAACCCAGACAAAGAGGTCAAAACTCTATTGACGTTAAATGACAACACTATTCTCGTCAAATCAGAAGACATTGCGGAAAACGAGATAGCTCACAAGCATACAAATGTAGTTATAGCGTGCTATACAACAACAATGGCACGCCTTCACCTTTTAAAACATCTCGAGATGGTGGGAGACCTATGTTTCTATATGGATACCGACAGTCTTATCTACCTCTCGCCAGATGGAGTCCCTATACTCCCCACAGGAGATTATCTTGGTGAGCTAAAGAATGAGTTAGAGCCATACGGCAAAGACGCTTACATTTGCGAGTTTGGAAGCGCTGGGGCAAAAAATTACTCCATGAACATTTACGATCCCGCAACAGAAAAAATCACTAACATAATTAAAGTGAAAGGATTTTATTTAAATTCGTTTACTGAGAATCACGTGAATTTCGATATTATGAAAAAATTATTAGGCGTAAACAACGATGGTAAACCAGAAATGAACTCTGTACAAGTACCGATTGGCCCCCAAATTCGACGATTACCTAATCACACTTTAATTACAATTGATCAAACAAAAACATATCAAGTAGTCGTCGATAAAGTAAGAGTTTTCCCAGACTACACTACAACCCCTTACGGGTATCTTAAGTAAATTTAAATTTGTAAAATTGTATATATATATATAATTTCTGTGATTTAATTAACTGGGGTTTTTGTCTGCAGACATTTTTTTTTCCAAATATATGTTTTTTTGTTTAATTTTTAATGTTTCTTTTATATGTTAATTGTGATTAGTTTTATTCCAATTAGAATAAAATTTGTCGATAATAATTTTCACTTTATATTATGGTCTTTATTCCTACAAAACCATCTTTTGTTATAAGCCTATACAATCAATCAAATATTGACAGGTTAAAAAGAGGAGCTCGGGAAAACCCGACTCCTCCCCCTTGAGTGGCCGCCATCTTGGATCCTTATACTGGCTGCATATTCTCTCTTAACCTTAACGATGATGATGGAGTAGAAGCCAGGTGTGCAGACTGGTGTCCATGTGGGATGGACAAAAACAATGACCAGAAGATGGTGGTGTGTAGAAACCAGTGTGTACAGACTGGTGTCCATGTGGGATGGACAAAAACAAAGACCAGAAGATGGTGGTGTTAGAAGCCAGGTGTACAGACTGGTGTCCATGTGGGATGGACAAAGAGCAGATGACGGTGGTGATTAGAAGCCAGTGTGGACAGACTGGTGTCCATGTGGGATGGACAAAGACCACAAGAGGGTGGGGATTAGAAGCCAGTGTGTACAGACTGGTGTCCATGTGGGATGGACAAAGAGCAGCAGATGATTGTGATTAGAAGCCAGTGTGTACAGACTGGTGTCCATGTGGGATGGACAAAGACCAGAGGCTGGTGATGTTAGACAGGCAATGGAGTAATAGCCTGTAAGTGTAATACAATTTTCGAAATTTCCGGAAATTGAGAACACGTTTGCTCCGATTTGCAAACTGCGAACGCGGTCACGTGGGTGTAACAACAGACAGACAGACACACACACACCCCCACACACCCACACACACACACACACACAGACACGTCGAAATTAGAACCTCTCCGTGACATACGTCACTCGGAGAGGTAAAAACCTTAAAAATACACCATGTGAGGTAAAAAAGTGTTAAGTAAAGCCCAAAGGTGTTTATCCGCACTATTCAAACAGTTTTATATTAAACAACAATGCGATTCGGAATTGGTTCGGAAACGGTTGTGTTTACACGTGGTTTCAAATCGTTTCCAATGAACTGGCAACGGTTAGTGCAAGCTCGTGAAACCGTGGCTTGTATTTCCTTTTGAAAACATTTCAATTAGGGTCAATTAACACCGTGCCGTTTTGCTAAGCACCCACTGATAGAACACCTTCCAACTGAAACAAAAACACCCTTCAGATTAAAGCACACCTGGAAAAGTTAATTAAACCTAAAGGGGTTTCTACGTACAAGTGAATCGCCATTTCCAATAAAAATACCTAAAAACAGTCAACTTGCATCTTTTTACGGAGAAAACACCATCTCAGTTACAATACACTCTAAAAAGAGTATATAAAAACGTCGAGATATTTCCAAACACCCACGGAACACCTTTTTTTCTAACAGTGTTCTTTCACGAACCTTTAAGGATCTTTCAAGAACCCGTATTGTTTTCATGAACCCTCAAGGATCTATCGAGAACCGAAATGTTCTTTCACGAACTCTCAAGGATCTATTGAGAACCTGAATGTTCTTTCACGAACCGTTGACGCTCTCGCAAGAACCCATATGTTCTTTCAAGAACCTTCAAGGATCTATTAAAACCCCACACGTTATTACAAGAACCCTTTTAATTAGATACGATCTGCTTAGAACCTTCCTGTTCTACTGTGAACCTTCATCCACGTCTGGGAGCCTTCAGCGTTCGAACAAGAACGTAAGAGTTCTATTGAAAACCCTTGAAGACCCTTTTTACCTCTCCGTGTGACGTAGTCCAGGAGAGGTTCTGTAACGGCCGTGTCTGTCTGTCTGTCTGTCTGTGTGTCTGTCTGTCTGTCCGTTGTTACACCCACGTGACCGCGTTCGCAGTTTGCGTATCGGAGCAAACGTGTTCGCCATTTCCGAACTGCTCTCACAGTCACGGAAATGGCTCCTCTACTTGAGTTCTCACACCACCATCTTCTGGTTTTTGTCCATCCCACACGGACACCAGTCTGTTCTTACTGGCTTCTAATTACCACCATCTTCTGTTCTTTGTCAATCCCACATTGACACCCGTCTGCACTTACACTGCCTTCTAACACCACCATCCACTGGTCTTCCGTCTATTCCACATAGACACCAATCTGTATCATTGGCTTCTACTCCATTATCATCGTTTGGTTTTAGGATATACGCGGCGATCAGCTAGGGTTACGAGAAACGTCTAGCCTCCCTAAGGTGGGATCGGCCACCAAAGGTTTTCGCAATTGCGCTTTTTCCTTACTATTAAAATGGAAACGAATCGTATATATACCCCAAATTTGAAAAAAGGGGGCAAGAGGGGTACCCTTCACTTTAAACGTCAATATTAGCAAAGTTTGAGAAGATAATAAGTATAACTTTATTTTAAACGATTTAACTATTATTAATGTTAATTATTGAAGATTAAAATAATTAAAAATAATTATATTTATTTAAATATTAAAGATAAACCTCTAGTGCAAAGAGAGAGATCATCATTGCCTCCTATATCTACCAAGGCCCGTGCATGCGATATATTTCCTTCATTGCCTCCCATATCTATCAAGGCCCGTGCATTGTGATATATTTCATTCATTGCCTCCTATATCTATCAAGGCCCGTGCATTGCGATATATTTTTCAAAACAACAACAAAAATGGGAAACCCCAACTCAGAAACATAATAACGTTTTCATTGGATACTTAAGTTTATATAATCTTCTTGACACGGAGAGGTAATATTTTGGTTTTCCCAACTTGTTTTACAGTGTAGTAATTTTAAGCATTGAATTTAATAGCACTAGTAAGTTTAAGCATTGAATTTAATAGCACTAGTGAGTTTAAGCATTGAATTTAATTGTACTGGTAAGTTTAAGCATTGAATTTAATTGTACTGGTAAGTTTAAGCATTGAATTTAATTGTACTAGTAAGTTTAAGCATTGAATTTAATTGTACTAGTAAGTTTAAGCATTGAATTTAATTGTACTAGTATGTTTAAGCATTGAATTTAATTGTACTAGTAAGTTTAAGCATTGAATTTAATTGTACTAGTAAGTTTAAGCACTGTGAATTGTGTTCTACGACTGCTCGATATATTTCATCACTAGCGTCAGATTTAAATGAGAGAAATCCCGTTCCACCACCCTACAATGACAGATTAATTTTATACAAAGACTTAGCGTTAAGAAATTTCGGTTTTCTCGAAACCCTTAATCTCGAACGATAAAAAGAAACAAGGACCAAGGTAGAACAGTTGCACAATGTCCTGGATGCATAAAAAACGTGCGCAATTTGTTGAGAGGTTTAGGAAGACAAGGAACTAAACTGAATTAGAATACCAAGAGCCTTTGCAACTCTTACAACCACCAGAAACAGGGCCTTCATAAATAAAACCGTGGGGGTTTTTTGGCGCGAAATCGTCATATCCCATAGCGAATTTCAATATATCCAATTTGGCCGTACTAACAGCCGATTAAAAGGGAATCGTCGCCAATTTGTTGAATTGCAATTAGTTATTTATTTCTATAATAAATTATCTCCTTATACGTCGTGTCTTCGACTTATTCCATTCCACCATATTCTTAATTTTTACTTTACTTTATGACGTCTTATTACCGATCCATGCTTAACCATCCTTGTTTCTGTACAAAGAGGTAGTCTTAACGATCCACTGTACTACATTTAAAAAGTAAATAAATAATATTAATACTCAGGCCTGTGCGAGTACTCGATCAAAGGCGAGTACTCGACTCGAGACTTGAAAATCAAACTTTTAGGACTTGAGAATAATTTCGAGTCCTCAAAAATCCTCACTACTGGACTCGAGGAGGACTCGAACTGAGGCTTAACACCACATCAAGTCCAAAAATATTTACTATGGATAAAGAATTTATTCTTCTTTCGTTTGTTGTCAGCACGCACAAATCTACATTACATAGAGGCCTAGCTTTCCCGTGCTGACAACCGAAGCTGCAACAAAGTATATATCGAATAAGCTGCCTTCGGAGATAGGGAGTTGCCTACCGTCTAGGGTGAAAACAAATTTTGTCACACTCATCGTTTATGTATTTCGCCTGAACTCGGTGACTCTGAATTTCAAGTAGAGCGCGGTATCTAGTGGGGTTTTACCGAATTAGATTTTAGAGAAGACAGGTGATTGGACTAAAATTTGACGTCAGCTTGAACATGTTTATTGAATTTTGTTACTTTTTATATCCAAGCTGTGATATTTGAACAAATGAAGAGTAAAAAATAAATGATATGAAAATATTTAGCCTTGATTTTGACATGAAATAATTTATTAGGACTCGACTGGGACTTGATATAATTTATCAGGACTCGACACTGGGCTTGAGACGTAGTTTTGAAGCTGAATTTGGGACTCGAGGACTCAATACCAGTTAAAAGACTTGACTCGAGATTCTATAAGAGCTTTTTTTAGGACTCGAGACTAGACTCGAAGCCCAAAAAACTGGACTCGCACAGGCCTATTAATACTATATTTATTGCAATATTTTTATTATTTTAAGAAACATAACAACAATATGTGTAACACTCAAGTCTTCGTTTGTTTGCTATTCTTAGGAATTGCTAGCAACTTGAGTCATACGTTTTCAAGTCTCAAAGACAATTATTTTATTTTGTCTTAGTAACAAGAAATTCCTTGTTGAAACTCTTTTTTAATTGGATTAAGATGTTCCTATCTCCTCGTGATAAAACCAAACTCTGCGTGTTATAGTCTTATCTTAGTTTAACCTTTTAAGGTAAATTTCACCGCGTTACTAGCCTCGTCTGATGTTATTACACAATGATTTGAAATTTTGCAAGCTGATAAGGTCTTAAGAAAGATTAAATTACTTCAGTTGTTTCCATAGCCTTATTAACGGAAATTAACGCTAAATTTGGAATATTTAGTTTAATATGTTAAAAGTAGTTGAAATAGGTATAGATCGTTCAGTAGGAACATTGTAATGGTAGTTAAAAGTTATTTTAATGTGCGCTAGTCTGAACGCGTAATCTTCAAGATTCCGGAGGTTGTTAGAGAAAAGACTTAGCAAGATAAAAAGTAGGTTTTGATTTCAATATTTGAAACATTGTTTATAATTAACGACGTCACGTTGATATCTAGTTCATAACCAATAGAAATTGTACTCCATTAACGGCGGATGAAGAATTTCGATAGAATAATTCCACGTCACGTGAGTGATTTCAGTACTATTTTAAATGGAAACCTGTATTTCACATTTAGTTTAGTTGTCATTGAATTTACATGTTTTCTTTGTAGTGTGAAATTATAACATAAGCTTGCCGTGGTTGTATTCGAGTTTCTGGGGAAACTTAAGATATTGTACAATGGCAGGGCCAGGTAGGATATTTTTACCTCTCCGAGTGACGTATGTCACGGAGAGGTTCTAAAATCGACATGCATGTCTGTGTGTGTGTGTGTGTGTGTGTGTGTGTGTGTGTCAGGCTGTTGTTATTGACTTACACCCCAGGGGACCGCGTTCGCAGTTTCCGAATCGAAGCAAATGTGTTCGCCATTTCCGGACCGCATTCACAGTTCCCGGAAAATTCAAAACTTGAGGCTATCCACAATTCAACTGGCCACTATTATTTCATCTGACTAGTCAATTGTCCATTCCACACGAACACCAATCTGTATTCACTGGCTTCTAACACCACCACCTTCTAGGCGTTGCTTTTGTCTATCCCACAAAGACACCAGTCTGAACTTACTGGCTTCTAACACCACCATCTTCTGGTCTTTGTTTTTGTCCATCCCACATGGACACCAGTCTGTACACCTGGCTTCTACACCACCATCTTCTCGTCTTTGTTTTTGTCCATCCCACATGGACACCAGTCTGTACACCTGGCTTCTACACCACCATCTTCTGGTCTTTGTTTTTGTCCATCCCACATGGACACCAGTCTGTACACCTGGCTTCTACACCACCATCTTCTCGTCTTTGTTTTTGTCCATCCCACATGGACACCAGTCTGTACACCTGGCTTCTACACCACCATCTTCTGGTCATTGTTTTTGTCCATCCCACATGGACACCAGTCTGTACACCTGGCTTCTACACCACCATCTTCTGGTCATTGTTTTTGTCCATCCCACATGGACACCAGTCTGTACACCTGGCTTCTACACCACCATCTTCTGGTCATAGTTTTTGTCCATCCCACATGGACACCAGTCTGCACACCTGGCTTCTACTCCATCATCATCCTTAAGGTTAAGACATTCGCGGCGATCGGCCAGGGTTACGAGAAACGTCCGGCCTCCCAATGGCGGGGCTTCCACCAAAGGTTCACGCAATTGCGCTGTTCTTATCCATAGCTGCGATTCGAAATCCTTATATACTACCTATTTGAATAAGGTGAAGCAACCGGCGTATGCTTCATTTTAAACGCCAATATTAGTCAAGTCTCTCAAGAATGTTTAATTGTTCTTTATCAAGACGATGTAACGCTCAATAAGGCGAACAACTAACGAAGAAAATATTTAATATTAATTATATTTATTTTAATATTTAAGATAATCTTGTTTCTAAACTCAAAATTAAAACGGAAAGAGTAAAAAAGCTGTCTATTTTTTGTCTGTGTGTGTCTGTCCGTTGTCACACTAGTGCGCCGAGTTAGCAGTTCGCTTTGTTTTGATGTGTTAAGAAATCCTACAGAACCTTAATATTCACTTTTTCATAATATAAAGTGAATATGTGGAAATCTTTTTCGTAATTACGATGCATTTAGTACTTTTGTAGCTTTAAAGCTCTGTTTCATTTTGATATTTCAAGGATGTTTTTAATATTGTTATTTGAAATGGATGTTTATATATTACTTAAGCTATACTACATCTGTTTATAGCATAATCCTTTCTATAGTGATTTCAAAAAGAACGCAAAGACATTGGTCAATTGAACTTTTATTTGTCAATAGGCCTAGTGAACCAAAAAGTAAACGCTTGGGTTTGGTTTTCGTTTCTGTTATGCGGAGACATTAACGGTTCGGAGTGAGCCGAAAGTTAAACACACTTCTAAATAATTAGGCTTAGATTTTATAATCATGGCGGATATCTGGGCCGCGTTCAGCAGAGCTCAGCGCTGTTAGCAGTGTCCTACAGGACGGGATTTTGCTTTTGAATTTGACGTCACGGTGCTCAGCGCGGTCTTCAAAGCAAAATAGTCGGGTTTTTGGAAAACGTGACGTAAGACGCGTAGTTCTCAGCTTGGCGAAAAAACATGGAGGAATTAATACAAATAGCTCTTGCTGATTCTGATGGGACTATAGCTATTTAATTGGCGTGAAACCATTTGATGACGCGAGAATTTTAAGAGACATGTTACTTTCTAATTTTAATTATAAAAGACGTTGTTATCTATCTCTTTAAATATGTTATCATACAATTTTTGTTAAGCCTTGGTACCTTGCACGCTTTATTGCGCTAGCGTAATTTTTAAAACACCGATGACCGGAGAAAAGCTATGACGACAGATTTCACCGGTAACCGTTTTCCAAAATCCGCTGTCATTTTGGTGAGCTCTGCTGGACGCAGCTCAGACCAGTGAAAGGTCTGATCGTAATCGGATTATAGCTTCGTGTTTTCATGCTATTTATGGTGCGCATTTACTTCCAGTGTGTGTAGCCACAAATAAGCTTTGGTGTTATGTAACGTTAACAGTCATGTTGTCAAACTAAGAAAATCGTTGAGGTGAAACGAGAGGATAGTGTTTACATGGCAACCCTGTTGTGAATATGGCTTTGAACATAGACGGTATACAGTTGAGCAGTAGAAAATTCGGCCTTTACAAGACATAAAGGTAATATCCCTCCAAAGTTTTAGCTCTTCATTTCCCGTTTTTCCCCCATCGGATGATTTTAATGTGTACAAGTATATCCTTATTGGATGTAAAATGTCGTCTGATTTACAGTATATTTGCTATGCTTTGTATACTGCTTTAATATTTCATAAATTTTAACTTCATTATTTGTTCTTAAAAAAAGAAACATTTCCATATCTGGGTAGGTAAGTTTGTAAGTAGTCCTCCTCGGAGAGGTAATATTTTGGTTTTCCCAACTTGTATAATATGCTCCGAATGTAGTTTCATAGTCCTTTAAGCTAGATGGTCCTGGTGCGAAAACTGTCGCTTACAATGATGAGGGTAGGAAGGTCTCTCCACTACCACTAAGGTTTTAGGTAGAGAGCGCCTTGTAGTTTCTTTTACCTTGTTTAGTTTTTAAAGTTAAAACAATAACCAAAATAATTTAAAAAATATTGGGTTGACTTTTTGAAAAAGTTTTATATTAACAGAATCGAGATTTTTTAATTGTTTTTAAATTTGAACTATTTAAATTTAAAAATGATTAAAAAACTTTTTCCTCGAACTTTCAAAGACAATTCATTTTTAATAGAGTCAGGAAAAATTATGCTATCCCCTATTTCTTTTTATTCTTCTTGCTATGACCCTCTAGGTTAGATTAGAGTGGAACATAGACAGAGTGGGGAAATGTAAAGCCCCACCCATGGACATGCGCGGTAACCACTGGATGTTTTACTTCCAACAGCAACGCGTAGATGGTGGGAAAATCAACTCTTTGGCGCGAAATTTAAAATGCTTTGCCTTAGAACATAGGTGTTGCTATAGATGATGTTAGTTCAAATCTTAATAAAAGGTGAATATTCGGGTAATTATGTAGATTTGAAAATACATTTCCCACCATGTTTTAACACAACATACACATTATTTGTTACTAAACAGTAAAGGATTTAGATGTACTATTTAATAAATAACTATGAGTTGTTAATTTCCCTAATAGTCCCGACGTTTGGGAAAATAGTTTAAATTTATTGGTAGACCGAGCGATGATGCCTTAATTTGAAAATACCGGCACTTGCGTCTTTTTAAATGAAAGGCTAAAAGTTTTCTAATAGATACTTTGTTTGAAGGATCATTTTTTTCTTAATTTTTGTAGCTAATTCCAGGATTGTAAAATGCGGCGCTCGGAGTCAATTTAGGTACCAAAAATGTAAATAATCACGATAATGAAACAGACTGAATGTATGATCATCCTTGGTTAAACTTGTTTTGTTATGGTCATAACTTTGCATTAATATGTCCAAAGCAAAACAAGTTTAACATACATTCATTCTATTTCATAATCGCGATTATTTATCGTTTTTGGCCAATTCAATTAAGTTCAAGTGCCGTATTTTACAAAGACTTCTCTCCTCATCCTGAAATCAACCACAAATAATAACAAAACATTCCTGATAACAAAATGCAAGAGATGTTATTAATTACAAACTTATTGGACTTTTCCGGTGTTCATTCTTTCAATAATCTCAATCGTTTTGGATCTTCAATTGAAGGAACTGCATTTGGGAGTTTTTTTTACTATTTCTACCAAAGCAATTCAGAGAAGAATGATCCTTCAAATGAAGTAGCTTTTAGAAAACTATCCTTTCATTGATAGAACAAGACATTACCTTGCTAAGACGGAACAGCCGGCATTTTCCTTTTAAGGCATCATTGCACGATCCGCCGATATATTTAAAACATTGCTTCCTAACGTTGGGATTATTTGGGAAATAAATAGATATCCATTTATGTGTTTCTGTAACTAGGGAATGGGCATTTACAACTCATAGCTAGTTAAGAAATAATACATTTAAAACCCAAAGACAACCAACTCCCATAATTATAAATATAATAATGCAAAACTCATGAATTTAACATATTCACTTTTGTTGTTTAGTCATAAACAATGTGTATGCTGTGTTTAAAACAAGGTGGGAAATTAATTTTAAAATTTATATTATAACACGAATATTCCCCTTTTTATTAATATTTGAACTAACTAACATTATCTATAACAACACCAATGTTCTGAAACGAAGCATTTTAAATCTCGCGCCAAAGAGTAGATTTTCCCGCCATCTAGGTGTTGCTGTTGGAATTAAAACATCCTGTGCTTACCGCGCATGTCAATGGGCGGCGCTTTTCATTTCCCCACTCGGTCTATATTCCACTCTAGGTTAGAAGACCATGGTGTTATTTTAAATATCTAAATATTTTGCATCGGGATTCCTTAACAGCGTCAGATTCAAAAGCGGAAAATCCCTTACCAATCTACTGCGACAAAATAATTTTTGACGAAGACTTAAAATTAAGCAACGGCAATTTTCTTAACGACCTCACAGGTGGAACGACAAAAGAGAGAAGTTCTAAAGAAGAACAGCTGGACAATGTTACCGCTTTCTTGGATCGAAAAACGTTCGCGCTATTCTCTGAAAAGGCCTACAAAGACTTGGAAAAGAATGAAACTGAAGACGACATACCTGAAGATTGGAGACTTCTTACCACAGCTAAAAGTAAGGCGCTCAAGGGTGCAATCTGGGGATATTTTGGCGCCGCATTTTGGCATCCAGCGCGACGCAGGATTGTCATAGCCCACAGAGGAACCGATATCTTAAACTTTGACGCGCTAAGAGCCGATTTGAATGGAGTCGTTAGGAATCAATATGTTAAACAGATGAACGCCGCTTGCACATTTACTCACCTAGTCTACGAAGCCGTTTGTTCAGTTGAGAAAGAATACAACGTCAAATTCGAAATATATTTCACGGGACATTCCTTGGGAGGTTGGTTGGCCCAAATAACGACATTTTCACTCAAGTACTTGATGGTTCATGAATCGACATATTTCCTCATAGAGTACTTCAAGCATAAAAGAAGAATTTTTAGCCAAATTCGAAATCAAGAAGATGCAGGCGCGACTTACCAAGGTTGCCACGCGCGCACAGAAGTTTTTGATAGCCCTGGTTGCAGAGATATGTTGCTACAAATGGCCAGTGATTTTGACGTGCGATATGATGGGAAAATAGTCGACGTGGATCGCCTGGACATTACGACCTATCTATCTTCACCGAATTTCGTCAACTGTTGCAATTTGCATGTTGGAAAATTATACCGAATTTTTCCAGAAATTATATCCGAGAAGTATATAACTTACACTTTAAGTTCTCACAGCATTGACGGGATCTTAAAAACATTGGAAGATTCATCATCGGTTGAAATAATGGAAGTGGTTGATTGGCCCAAAATTGGAGTTGATATGTGGAATTTCTGCACAGTTTGGAAAATCCGGAAGTCACTTTTGGGTAACGAATACTCCAATTTTTTCGATTGGGCCAAAACAACGAAATTTGACCCAAATCCCGAAGAAATGGCGGTAGAGGTAGCAATAACCGATGGAACTGATTCAAAAGTCCACAAAACAATAAAAGTTCGCTATCAATTGAGACCCGTTGCGAAAAATGAATTTCACTCCAGAGTTTTCGCTGATTCGGAATTGAGATTTTTGAAACTTTTCCAGCAATTGAAAATAATACCGAATAGAATTTTTGACTGCAGTCAAATTTTGGTTCGATTACAAGACAAACTGAAACGTACTTTGCAAAAATTGTCTTCAAGGTGATATCGTTACCTGCGACTCTGATTCGGATATACGTGAACTTGTGCCATACGTTAAATGCTTGCTTAGACTTTATCCCGAATTGAGTGAGAAAACCGAAGATGCCTTAACCGATTTCGAAGTAAGAAAAACAATTTACAACAACATCTGCGAAACATACCGAAAAACAATCAACGATTCAATCAAATTAAAGGTCGGAGACTCAAAAGGTCCTTGGTCTGCTTTGATACACTTTCTCGAAAATAAACCAGACAAAGTTTGTCAAATTCAGGCTCAGTATGGAACCGATATCGCTATGGCAAAGGCTCTGACTACAATTCCAAATTCACGAGGAAATGATTTAATTTTGGCCTTTGAATTGCAAAGTTTATCAACAACGGAAACTTTCTTCACTTTGAAGGAATTTTTAAAACACGAAAATTTGGAGGAAACGATAATATTAATCGAATGCGCTGGCGAAATCGGCTCGAATATCGAACGTTGGAAATTTCTACAAGATTTACGAGACGAAATTAAATCTACTAAAACTAATATCAAATTAGTTTTAATAACGGATGGAAATAACCAAGATTTAAAGATTGAGCACCTGATAAAACATGACGGAATCAAGTGGGGCGAGTTGACCAAAGAAGCTCAGGAAGATTTAACTCAGAAAAAAGTAATCAAATTTCAAGGAAATGAAAACTCGAGTTTAAAAGATCTCTTTATCGAAGAGGATTTTAATCAATTTGAAGAAGTTCTGAAAGGGGAAATTCTAGTTAAATTGATTAAAAATAAAGTCATAACTATCGGAAAAGAGCTCCAGAGTCTGGGTGACGTCGAGGATTATTATATTCCACGAGAATTCCAATTAAAAAAAGTTCTTGATGAAGAATGTATAAACAAAATAGACTCTTCCGAATTAATAGCTCTAAGCCATCCGCGTTTCGAAAATAAAGAAGACTGCGTTCAAATAACGAAAGATGAGGATTTTCAACGTTTATGCGAACTAAATCCGAAGAAGAACATTCATTGGTTAAAGTATGATGCAAATTCAAAGATAATTTGGTACAAGTCACGTGGTACACTGGATTATTTACGAAAGTACTTGGTCAAAGATAAGAGCTCTTCCTATTCTGAAAAAACCTTGATAGAAAAATCTGGCAAATCATTGATAATTTCCGACACTCCCGGGATGGGAAAATCAGCCGTTCTTTCTGTGTTGGGCCAAAAAATCAAAGAGAAATATCCGGATTATTGGGTAATTATAATCAACTTAAACAAGTGCACAAAGACTTTCAAAACGCTAATAAAAGAGGAAATTTCCATCGCAAATCCGAAAGAGTTATCGGATTTCATGCTGCAATATATCTTACCTTGCAGCGAAAACACGAAATTGAAAAATCTATGTGAAGAAAAGTTATTTGAAAATTCGTTAACCAATTACGGGAGATTGGTGTTACTTTTCGACGGATTTGACGAAATTAGTCCGGATTATGATTGTCAGGTTATAAAAATGCTAGAGGAGTTGATGAAAACTCGCGTCGAGAAAATCATAATATCAACTAGGCCATACACCAAGAAACAGTTGGAAAATTGTTTCAGCTGTTGGGCCCACACTATGGTACCATTTTCGAAACGAGATCAAGTGCAGTTCATTGTTAAATATTTGCAAAAACATTTTAATATCCTGAATATAAAATTCCCGGAAGGGTCTCAAGGTTTGAATAAATACGTCTCAACATCAATTGACAATTTATCCCACTCTATAAAAGATAACGAAAGACAGTTCATGGGAGTTCCATTACAATGTAGATTATTAGCGTCATATATGCTCCGAAAGATTTCAATTGGACAATTCGCAATGATTGACAAGGTATCGTTAATGGATTTATACGAAAATTTCATTGAAGGTAAAATGGGAATTCATGATACCGAAAAGGTTTCCTCGACGGACGGTAACGTAGTTGTGAACAATGCGCTAAAATGCATGAAATCACAAATGCTTAAGAAACACAGACAATACGCTCTTCAACTTTTACTCTCTGAAAACGTATATGAAGAATTGAAGTACCCCGAACCTGAGGACGAAGAAGATCTCTTTGAGGATTTACTTTTAAAGGCGGGAGTCTATATGGGAAATCTAACGTTTATACATCGAACATTTGCTGAATATTTCGTAGTGGATTACCTTTTGTATCTAGCTAAAAATACGAAAAGAAACGCAGGCGCCTGGAATAAATTGTCAATTTTGACTCGAGAAATAATGTTAAAAGCGGAATTTACAGTGATTCGAACCTTCCTCGATGTACTCATTCAAAATGGCAAAAATTCCGTCGAAACTGAGAAGATTTTACGAAATTACGGAAATATTTTAGATGAGAATTATCCTAAAAACCCAACAGCGTGCTACAATGCCTCGAAAGAAACCGTTCTACACGTACTAATCCGCGAAGGTCAACTTCATACACTCAGCAACTGGATGGACATTTATCCAAAGATAACCGATGTTTGTTAGAGTCTTTAGTTCAATATCGAGAAAGACAATACGAAAACGTCAAACGTTGGTATTCTGATGGCTCCCGTGGATTATTTTCACCTTTGTACTTGGCTTGCCGGTTTGGTTATATTGAAATCGTCAAAAAGCTATTAGAAGCTGGAAGTGACGTCAATCCACTAGAGTGTGACAAATTTAGTCCATTGTATGTAGCATGCAGATATAGTTGTACGCAGAATGGTGCCGAATTTGAAACAAAGTCTGATATACGTAAGTTCTAATGTTTAAATACGTTTTGTTTTTGTTGAAACGAATCCTATTTTATGGGCATAGTGGACTGATAATAGATAGCGTAAAGAAACTACCGAAAAACGTGTACGGAAACGTGTATCGCTCTAGTCTTATTGTATTTTAATTTCGTCAACATTAAATTTCAAAATAAAGCCTTGTTTGATATTTTTCTCGCCTTAAATTGGAAAGGTCTCTCGTGCCTTGAACACTCGGGTTTCACTGGGCGAATAAAGAAATTCTTAGAAAATGATAAAACGGTAAAAACCTCCACTAAAATTTTTATCCTGTGTTGTCGGTTTCCACTGGACGAAACCGTGGCGGAAAGAAATATCTGATAAGCCCCGTGTCCGAACTAAGCGATTAAGCTCATTCGATTGTCCTTTATATTTTTACCTTCGTAACTTAATTTTCTTTAATACCAAAGATAAGGGTACTTCCTTTCTCTGCCACCAAAATTTTCGAATCAATTCTATTCATTTTAATATTTAAATAACATCACAGTTGTCTAATCAGACGATGGTAGACGGGTTAAGCCTCGGATTAAACACCGCAAATTTCAAAATGGCGGCTCCCTAGTAAACACGCGCTCAGTGTTAGCCACGTGACTAGCATATCCTCATCGATTGGTTTGTGCCCAAGGAATGAAACGCTGCTCGGGAAAATTCGCAAAAATAGAAATAGGACCCGCAACGCAAAATCGCGAAATTCGAAAAAAAAAAGAGGAAAAGATTTTCCTTTACCGCAAAATAACGCGATAAACGTAAGAATTCGTCCAGTGAAAACCAGGTAGTAGACGTTTTCATCCAAGTTTTTTCGGTGAATTTCTTAAAACCCTAGGGGTCGGTCATTCATGAAATCTCGTACGCTACCTGCGAAATCCAACTTAAGAAATCCGAAGTTAATACTGATTTCGATATCCCCATAAAAAAATCCGAAATTCGCAACGAAATCACCAAATCAGTAAAGAAATCATAAAATCAGTAAAGATATCACAAAATAAGTTAAGATATCACAAAATAAGTTAAGATATCACAAAATCAGTAAAGATATCACAAAATCAACAAAGCAATCACAAAATCAGAAAAAAATCAATAAAGAAATCGCGAAATCCGTTACAAAATTCACGTAATCCAAAATCAAAAGAAATCACAAAATCCGAGGAAATCAGGGGAAAAACCTCAAAATCCGACGAAGACCGTTGGATTTTATCAAATTTTGAAATCAAACGAAATCCGAAGAAATCAAATTGGATTTCGATATTCAGTACAGTTTTTCAAAACGTCCGAACCCTCGTTAAAACCCGTTATTTCTAAATTCACAGTTCTTGGCAAAATTAGTACGAAACTCTCGTATAGTTGGGTATAAGACTAAACTATTTTTCTAATGGTCTTTATTTAATTTTTACTGAATTTTATCCTTATATGAAGACACCAATATTTATATTAGGGATGTCATATACCGCTTGATTTAAACCAAAAGCGTTTTTCAACTCCTTCGGTTAAAATTGGTTCTTTTAAAATGATAACCGTAATCCAAATAGGTTTCTTTAAATTTATAAAATTGAAAAATAGCCAGTTTTCCGTTATTTCTCTAGCATCATTATTCACTTTTCAGCTCTATGAAGTGACGCAGTGAGTGAGTGACGTCAGTTTACTTGTGTGATTTCTGTCGGCTAAAACAGCTTGTCTTTTGTCACTCAACAGCCTGCTTAAGTGCTTTGGTTCGGATAAAAACGGGGTTTTTTTTGTCCAGTTTTTAGCCACATCGTAGTATACGATGAGGCTCTTAGTTTGACCCGAGCCGTAGTATAATAATAATAATAATCTAAGCTTTGCCTATGAAGGGATTTCCACACTGAGCCTGTGGCTTGTTACAGGTGGGTCCCTTTACAATGCATATGGGGTGGTATCTAGCCCCTATGCTACAGCTAACCTAAAGCGCCTATACTAACTATTACCGTAACCTCTGCAAGTTTTGATGGAACGGAGAAACCGGGTTAGACCGCGGAGGAAAACTCCTTTAAACAAGCGGAGAGAGAACTTGCAAAATCTACGCAGAAGGATTTGTTGCCAGATTTTCACCCGGTGCCACAGTCCGGGATCGAACGCGGGATCCTCTTATTGAGAGGCGAAAGCGCTAACCGCTACGCCACCCCATTTTAGTAGTGGTAGTAGTAGTTGTGGCCGGAGTTTACGCTTTCGTTATCGTTAGTTT
>JAEQBA010000038.1:375775-478005 GCA_019434445.1 Phalangium opilio | reverse complement strand
ACCAACACGAACATCCGCCTATGGGAGACCATTAAAAACACCTGCGTGGTTCTCTCCGGGATAGTAATAATATTAATTTTTAAAAAAAGATATGGTATAAATATACTATTAGGATAAAAACTAATAGTAGACTTCGGATAAAAAAAACATGTTAGTCAAAGTCGTAAGGGTTAAAACAGTGTTAGGCCTACGGCAGTTATATATAGGTACGCGTACTCTCAGTCGAATAACAAGCCAGAGCTAGAGTAGGACTACGGGACTGACTGTAAAATGATCTTTTAGTGTGAATAAAGTTTTTACCAATAATCTCAACTGATTTTAAAACTACCATAAACACAACAGTAATGACGATAGAGGAAGCGGGCGCCAGGATCGGCGGACCACGTCGAGGTCCAGACACGGCGGGTAGCAGCCCGAAGGATGAGGGTAGCCTCGGACGCGGTGTAAGGGAACGAGGCATTAATTGCCGGAGGACGGGAAACACGAGTCTGGTGGGCGAGCCGGCCGGCACCTTCATTACCGGGGATCCCCACGTGACCGGGAGTCCAAAGGAACCGTGCGGTGCGCCGGGCGCGAGTCAAAAGGTCGATGATGCCGATGACTAAAAGTTCCAAAGCTCGGGAAGTGTCCAGGAGACGAGAGTAGATTGAGAGTCTGAAAAGATGAGGAGAGGGAAGGAGCTGGAGCGGAGGCCCAGCGCGACAGCCTGGCGTTGGAAAAGAGGTAGATGAGGCAGATACTGTGACCCGGGTGGACCGTGAACGTGACGGGAGGCTGGACGCGGAGGCCTCGATAATTAAAACTACTTTTAGGTGTAAATCTACTACATCTCCAAGTGAGAGGAGGGTAGCGGAAGTATTGTAGAAGTATCTCTCGTGTGCAGTGATCGAAGCGGTGCCGAAAACTAATACTTTTAAAATTAATTAAAAATAGTTAAGTTATTAAAACTCTCAATTTATATAAATATTTGAAGCCGTAATTTTAGGTTATATCCGATTTAAAAAATGAAACCTTTCATTAGTAGCTAAAAGATTGATTCTATCCCTTTAATACTACTCCCCCATCATCCTTGTCGTTTTGAGCTCGCACACAGCCATAGCCCACTCGATCACGCGCAACACGACGCAAGCTGCTCCCGCTATACAAGTCCGTTAAAAGAATTCGATTTACATCAGAAGTCCTTTAAATTAGCCAAGGAAGTAAATAATTACAATAGCTGGTATAGCGTAAGTCTCTGCTGGGGTAAGAACCCCTAACCCCATGGATAGGGTGTTAAATGTTTCCCCTTTCCTAACGCTGTTAGAAATCTCAAGCTCCTCTCTAGGAAGTCTTTCTGGACGAGAGCGGGGCGTGACTTCTTCGGGCAATGAACGCTGCATCTTTAAAGGGTAGATTGTTAGCTTTATAAAAAAATAAAAAACGAACGGCCACGGTCGTTAAATAGTTTTTCCAATAGGTTTATGATGAAGAGTCATAAAAAACTGAATGACCTTGACTATTCCAAAATTCATTCACCCCCCCCCCCATCTCTTCACCTGATTCTATGCTAAAGAGGGCTCGGTTTTACAGTGGACGGGGGCGTTTTCCGGTCCCTTTAGAGATACAGTGTTCATTTTCAGCCAATAGCTTTTTCTCTCTCAATAGGGCAAATTTTGGCGTAAGAGTCGCACCTAGACTGGAGATCTGAGAAAATTATCGCGAGGTGGCGAATGTGTCGCCCTTCTTCAGTATTGCTACACAAGAGAGGGGAGTCCCAAACCCGCTTTTGGTTACTTCCTAGGCTAATTTAATGGACTTCTATTTACATGTATAACATTACATTAACATCAAGTTCTAGAGGAAGAGGTGGGTTTTTTGGCCTGATCCTTCGTCCTATTGATCCAAATGACCTGAAATTTTAATGAAACGTGTGTATCAGCGTGTTTTATTATACTAAACAGGATTCAAGCTTCTAAAGTGGATATTTATTTTATAAAAATTATGTTCCAAAGTCAAAATGATGGGTTTAGTGCTAAGACTGAAAATATCTTCGGATCTACTTATCCAAATGTCCTGAAATTTTACTCTGAGGTGTGTTACAATCTATTCAATTATATTAAAATGGATTCATGCTAGTTTTTTTAATATAAATTTATTTCCTATGTCACAATTCCAAATTCAACACTTACAACCGTTTTCCAAGATAAAAAACCCTACCCCATTCTCCATATCCAAAATATGCCTTTTAGGAGGTAATAGATTATAAAACCTAGACCTCTTGAACAAGTCTTCAAAGATTTGTAAACGTGCAGAGGGGCAGATGTCGCGAAAACCCTTGAGGTGATGCCCTGACTTAATGTCATTTCCCAAGCCATTCTGTCCATAGTCAAACTGTTTCATCAACACCTGAGCAGTAGAAAAACACGCATAATAAAGTCTTTCTTTAAGAAAGCTTAGCATTAGCGGATGATACTGATAAAGATTTAATGCATAAAAATGTAAAGTCTACCGAGGCTTCAGAATGTCAACGAATCTTGGCTCTCCTTGATATCTAAGTATAATTTAAAACTACATCTTCACTAAACCTTGGGTTTTTTTACCAACAGTAACTGGTATTATGATACTTTTCCCCAACGTTTTCCAGTTAGTTTCTTAATCATGATTTTCTACTCTTCTTTATTTTTTAAAATATGTAATATTTTCGGTAAATACAGTTTTGAAGTAAAATTTCGTTTATATAATAACGTTTACTTGGTAGAAACACAATGGTTCTTTTGAACTTCCCCAAAACTGGTGTTTTAAGCTTTATGGCCTATAATTTGGTTTAATTAAAAGATTTTTAGTGTCAACTGTGATCAATATGTTTAATCTTGGAACGGGGGTGAAAGTACTAAATTTATCATTTTGACAATGCTAATTAATTAGAAAGTTTTTAACCATTTTTAGATAAAATAGATTGTAACACACTTCTCATTATGGTTTCCTTACATTTGGACCATTAGACCTGGATCGAAGGTATACTCCTATTGGATAGAATCCCGTTGGACCGAATTCAGATATCTAAAATTGTAGCCAAATTTAAAACAATTTATAGCCCAAGGAGCGATTTTCTGCTGAATGGGAATATTTATATGGAAGAGCTTTCGACTGAATGGGATGGGTTTACACATATAAAATCATAGCGTTTTCTTGAGTTGCCGAGCTGGAGTAGCGCAATGGATAAAGTGATTTGGATGATCGATGAAGTTAAGCAGCATCGAGCGCCGTCAGTACTTGGGAGGGAGATGTCTTCCGTTAGGTAAGGTTAGGTAAGGTTAGGTTATGGTTAGGTTAGGGTTAGACAATTTCAAAAATGAAAGGTATTTATTGAAATTTATTGAAGAACGTTATTGGTGAACATACATATTATTTGCTTCAATGTCAAGAAGTTTAATAAGAATATTAATTTTATTTTTGGTCTGGTCTGGTCTGGTTAGGTAAGGTTAGGTTAGGTAAGGTTTGGTTTGGTTAGGTTTGGTTTGGTTTGGTTTGGTTCGGTTCGGTTCGGTTCGGTTAGGTTAGGTTAGACAATTTCCAACAATGAAAATTAATTACTAAAATTTATTGAAGAATGTTATTGGTGAACATAAATATTATTTGCTACAATATCAAGAAGTTTAATTAGAAAATCAATTGAAAAATAGGAATGAAAGGAAAATTCATGATTGGAAAACCGCCCAAATTGCGGTATTAGGTCTAATGGGATTCGGTCGAACAAAACATTCGACCCAATGGTAGACAATCGGATCGAATACTGAACTTACAATTTTGACATTGGAAATTATTTATCAATAAGTGGAACAAAAAAATTTAAAAAAGTTCACATGATATTATTTTTTACTTTTGTTCCTTGAATTGCGAAAGTATTGGTCTGACCCTTGTTGGCTGGTTGACTGACTGGGTGCCTTTTCCCCCTTTTCTCCGTGCGGAATTGGATTGAAATTTATAAATAGTACTTAGAACCCTACTTTTAACGTCAACATATTTTATTTATTTAAGAACTATGAAGATTAGTCATGGTTAGAATTTGATTACTTTTAATTTATGCTAAAATGACGAGATAATTAAATAAATTATTAAGAACGTTTACAGGCAAATTTAAACTTCAATTGATAATCTTGGTTTGTAAAAAAATTCTAAGTGGAAAGAACCTTACGAACTCTTGCTCCCACTTATTATTAAGGGCTTTTTAGTAATTAGACGTTAATAGAAAGATTTAAATTTAAACTTGAAACTATCATTTTGGTTTTTAAAAAATTGAAACTGAAAATAACCTTAAAAAGTGCCTTGATTTTATTGCGAATAATTTGTTTAATATAAAACAACTGTAGTTATTTTTGTTAAAGAGTTTATTTTAAGGTCAAAAATCAGTAATGTTTACATAAAAACAAAATCATACTAAATTGATTTTATTCATAATCGAAAAGATATTTGATTAAGAAGAAACGAATACCGCAAAAAATATTTGCAGGAGTCATACCAGTTCTAGCCGCTAGAGGTCGCCGCAAAAGCATAATATGGCCGGGGTCATCTTGTATTTTTAAACGTTTTGTTATGCGTAGTTAGTAAGATTTCTTTGCTTATCTCAATAATCTATTTTTTTTTTCAAACTAGGCCTAGGTTGAATTCCTAATTCGTTTTTTTAATTTTTTAAACATTTTATTTTGCATAGACTGTAACATTTTCCGTTTATTTCCAGTTTCTATTTATTATTTCTATGCCTATTTTGAAAACATTTTCCGTTTCATTTTGCCTAATTTCATTACAATTACCCTTTTAATTTCCGTTTTTGCTTAGCCCTTAAGATTTTTCTGTTTGTTTCGATTATTGTTTTATAAATTAGATTTCTAGTAAGAGACCCTTTATTTTTTTATTTTTAGATATTTTGTTACGCATAGTTAGTAAGATTTTTCTCTTTTTTCGAGTTTTTACATTTTAATTATATGCTTAGATTGATAACAATTTCCGTTTTAATTTTAAGTTGTGTTATGCATAGGTGGTAAGATTTTTCAACGTTTATCGATTACTTTCTAATTAAATGCGTGTAGTTCAAAGATAATATGCTTTTTATTTCCTCAATGAAATATAGCGTTATGATTAGGCACTGAATTTAGATTTAGACACTTTGAGACGTGAATTTCCGTATGATATTGTTTTTATAAAGAAATTATCTCAATTATAGCCGGATTTTTATGTTTTTCCTCATCTACAAAATTGTGTTTTTACCGTATTGACGGTTGCTAGTTTTTGAAGAAATTTTGAGGGTCAGTTTTCTTTACGCACTTAGGGCTTAGTGTACAAAAATTAGTTTAGTTTTTTACTGGTGAGATATTATTAATTGTTGTACTGATTTTTTAAGCTCATTAATATTCAGTAATCCAATACGTCGATTAAATTATCTGCAATTAATTGTAATTTTTCTTAAAGTTCATTGAGATTCCAATTCTCGAGAGTAGAGAGTCAGTGGATTCGGTTCATACCACCGTTTCAGTAGCAATATTCCATGCCTGGTTATTGTTCCATTGGATTGCGTATTAAAAATGGGTTCATGGAAGGTTTCTCTGAACTATAAATGCTTTTAACGCAGCGTTTAACTGAATTTTTACAGCTGCCATAATATAAAGGTATTGGCTTGAAAATCGAGTAGGTTGATGTAGTGGCAAAACGTCATTGATCGCCCCTTTATTCCCTAACTCACAACGTGTAAAAGGAGTACGCGCAAAGCCTGTTGGTACATTTAGTCCTTTGACCAGATAGGGGTTATTAATAAGTATTTAAACAATATATTCTAATTGAATAAAAATCCTTAGTTGACACCGTAACTTGGAATTGTTCAGACGATTGATAGACCTGTGTTTCGTAGTTGGTACTTTTGAAACTACGTCGAGTGCGATAGGATCTAGAACAACTCGCTTTTCAGTTTCATTTCCTAGTAGACGGTTTATAAAACAAGGGCAAAAATCGTTTTGCATTACTCCGTGTGGTTTCCAATGTGCTAAGGTTGTACAGCACCCAATAACGATCTAAGGCTATACTGTGGCTCACATACACTAAAAGTTACGAAGACTGCCACATAAACTCGAGGAATCCCTGCCCAATTCAATATACGTGAAATACAGTGACTACAACACTATAAGTTGTCATTTCTAATTTACCATACATTTTTTCTCTTTCCGTAAATCGTACAAAATCAACACAATCAGAAAGAAACCATCGCCGTAACTAATTTCAGAATTTCGTTAGTCAAAAAATTAAATCCATCAACTTGCTACCCTATCGAAGGCGTTCGTGATGTCTATGTAATTGGGAAAGCAACCTCACCGTAACGAATGCCTCCCAGTGAGGGATTATGGCTTACTATACATGTATACATGTGTATGTATATGAAAACTGGTTCTTATGTAAGACTGGTGGAAGTCAGGTACAATACATACTACGGTACTATCAAAAAATGCGAAATGATTCATTTCGTGGACGAGTTTAAAAATGATTCTACCCTTCTTCACTTTTACCAGTCCCCTTTACGACAGCAATAACCATGCAATCGCGTGCAATGCCTATTCGCGTGCATCCTAAGGCCATACTATCTATCTAACTAACTGGGTATCAGCGCATTACTCCGTTGGATATTGCATGCATAACCACACGCAGTTAAAAACCATACTTGAAATTGCATATATAAGAGTCTGCCTACCACTGTTATTCGCAAAACGTTGATTCATTCCATACTTGTACTAGCAAATACTACTCCACTCGAATGTAAGTTTTTTGGAGCATAAATTAATATTTTCACTAAGAGCTAGTATTAGTTTTCGTCTGCGATCGAAATGTACCCTGATCACTAGTCTGATATTCTGGTTTTTACATATAAACGCCGCGTTATGTAATTTATCACGAAAGCAATCTGTTCTTGGGTTTGCCATCTTGCGGTTTCTGGTCAAAGTTGTAAATTACCTTATCTTTTCTTTCTAGTGGTTTTAATATGGGGACAAACTTTTTTTAAACTTCTTAGAAACCTTGGGAATTATTTTGAAACGAATTTAAAGGAAAAGAAATTTGTTTATCAAATTTCAAGGTAGCGATTAACCTACTAATATTGGTTCTTTGTGAAAAGCCATTATGTACCTCTGTCTTCACCCTTATTCTATACATCTCCCACTAATAGGTGAGTTAACTTATTGAACCCTATAAATCGGCCATGCGTCGGTTTCATTTCAAATAATTCTAATAATTCGTTGAACTTCGTAACTGGGCTGGTGATAGCATCCAATAGTTGGTTTTATTGAAGGTAATATTATTCTCTACGTCATGTTCTACCTCACTTTTGTGGCGTCAGAGAGCGGAGAGCATTTTATTGAATCGATGAATCATTCGAGAGATCAGACGCTCTCACCTAGTCTACCGCCTCGTCGCGTCTCCCACCTCGCTCGCAGCTTTCCTGAAATTATCAAATCCAATTTGTATATTAAAACGTTTAATTACAATGACTGTTTGAATCCCTTGTTTGTTAACAAATAGAGCTTGAAGATTGAAGCGACTGTTCAGTTGCACCTAGGTTTTTTTTAAATGTTAATGACTACCCTAAAATCTGGACGGACTTTAGCCATTCTTATAATGAATTTCCTGTCAACCTATTAGCACATTTCCGTCCCTACAAGTAATACTTGTAAAACATGTAATTTAGTGACGTTTAGCACCTTTCCAAAAAAATGTCCAAGACAAGACGTTGCAAACTACTTTTATCTTACCATAAACATGATTTTTTTAGTTACACAAAGATGTCATTCCTTCAGACTCTCGTGCTCTCATCTTTCCTTCTTATCATCGTGATGTTATCCATTTTTAGTGTGAGGAAAAATCCTGAATATGGCGGTAATATTAATATCATTTGTAAGTATTCATCTATGGATAGTAAGTTTGTCTGCTTTGCTCAATTTACGATTTCCAGTTTAAAAACATTTTTTCTTCGCATTTTCCTGATAACTTTGGGATGAATAGTCAGTAAGTATTCTTTAATCGTTCCGAGTGCTTAATTATTAATCGTATGTCAAATTCGTATAATTATTTTCTTTTAATTTTAAAATGTTCCATTTTCCAAAGAGAGTAAGATTTATAGATTTATTTTTTAAGATTTTGAGAGCCATAGGAATAAATTTTCTTAATCGGAGTGCATCATTGTTCACTCCCCCACTCCCGCGTCTCGCTTACGCGGGTTTACAACAACCAGTGAGATATCGGTTGGATTTAAGATGCTTCATGACAGATAGTTCCTTCCATCTATTTTGAAATATGGCTCCCTGATACATTCATGGAGGAAAAATATTAAGAAAAAGAAATGTGCCCGGCTTCTCTACCCACCCGATTCGTGGGAGGCATTAAGGGTTGAAATGTGGGCTAATTTGGTAAGATTTTAATGACGATAAAAGATTCGTTTAGTTGCGTGGTCAAGTTTTTTTTGATTCTGCGGTCCCTTCTTCCCCAAAAAGTAAAAGCTCATCTCCTTTCTTTTTCTACTTTTACATCCATGGTTCATTTTTAATTCGGTCAAGTCTTAGCATATTTTTAAATTCATATGTTATCTTTAAACATTGTGTTTGCATAGAGGGTAAGTAAATATTTCTCTGTTTATTTCCATAATGTATTAATTAATTCTATGTCTAGTTTGATAACATATATCTTTTTTATTTTAAAACATTGTGTTATGTTTTTATAGGACGTAAGATTTTTCTGCTTATTTCGAGTTTTTATTTGTTTTTCTATTCTTAGTTTCAAAACATTTTCCGTTTCATTTTACTTTTAAACATTTTGTTTTGCGTAGTCTGTAAGATCTTTTCATTTCGAATATTTTTTCCACAATTCAATGCTTAGTTTGATAACATTTTATCTTGAAACATTTTGTTTTGCACAGTGGGTAAGTTCGTCCTGGTTATTTCGAGTTTATATTTATTAATTCTATGAATAATTTGAAACCATTTTCCTTGTTATTTTACTTGAAACATTTTACATAGGATGTAAGATTTTGAAATTAATTTTGATTACTTATTAATTATATGACTAGTTTGATAACATTTTCTGTTTTATTTTTTCTTTAAACATTTTGTTTTGCATAGTGGGTTAGACTTTTTTCTTTTCGAGTGCTTACTTATAAATTTTATGACAAGTTCGATAATATTTCCGTGTTATTTTATCTTTAAACATTGGTTTTGAATAGACGGTAAGATTTTTCTTTTCATTTCTGGTTTTTATTTATTAACTTAATGCCTAGTTTATAATAGTTAACGGTTTGTTTAATCTTTAATCATTTTGTTTTGCATAGAGAGTAAGATTTTTCTATTTATTTCTAAGTTTCTTATTTGTTAAAGGAAAAGTTCAGGGAACCTAACATTAGGCCTCAAATTAACGGCCTCGTTTAGAAGATATCGAAATGATTGATAAAAAAAATTATAATTTCCCTAATTACGATTAAAATCCAATTAATTGACCCAAAAATTGAAGAGAGCAGCCGCGCCATTTTTTAAAGTCACGTGATAAACTCGCACACACGCCGTTATTGGCCAAATGGCTAGCGAATAGGAAAGTTAGATTTCTCTACTGCAGACGACGATATTTATTGATATATTCAAGATTGACTTTCAGCATAGCCCACTAGATCACGCACATCACGACGCAAGCTGCTCGCGCTAAAGAATCCAGTTCAATCGGCCAAAAAGTGCAACTTTTGGATTCTTGGCGGGAAATTCGAAGTCAGCGAAAATTAACATTAAGTTCTATGGGATGAGGAAGGTTTTTTGGCCAGATCCTCTGTCCTATTGATCGAAATGACCTGAAATTTCAATGAGACGTGTGTTTTGACGTGTTTTATTAATCTTAAAAGGATTCAAGCCTCTAGAGTGGATAGCTTTTTAAAAAAAAAAATTTTCATAGCCAAAATGATGGGTTCAGTGCTAAGACTGAATATATCTTCAGATCTACTGGTCCAAATGTCCTGAAATCTTAATGAGAGGTGTGTTACAATCGTTTCTATTATATCAAAAAGGATTCAAGCTTTTAGAGTGGATAATTATTTCAATAAAAATTAGTTTCCAATGCCATAATTGTAAATTAAGAACTTAATGCACTATATCTTTGGATCTACTGGCCCAAATGTCCTGAAAATTTAATGAGAGGTGTGTTAAAATAATTTAACTTTCACTCCCTTTCCAAGATTAAACGTATTGCTTAAACATTACGCTAAAAATCTTAGAATTAAACAAAATTATAGGCCTAAAGCCTAAAACACACCTATTTTGGGGAAGTTCAGAAGAACCCCTGTTTTTCTGCCAAAAGCACTTTATTATGTAAACGCAATTTTAGCTCAAAAATATATTTATTGCAAAAATCACATATTTTACAAAACCAAAAATTAAGCATAGAAAAATCATGATTAAGAAACGAACTGAAAGGGGTTGGTGAAAAGTATCATAATGCCAGTTGCAGTTGGTAAAAAACAAAGATTTAGTGGAGAGATAGTTTTAAATTATAATTAATTGTCATAGAGGTCCAAGAAGAAAAAGCTTCCTCGCAGCGATCCTCTTCTTGTTCAATGACATTCTGAAGCTTATTGAGTGGTGCTTGATCTTAGTTTTGAAGCTTTGTTTTAGCATTTGTCAACTTTTCTTATTTTGACGATATACTTTATATTTTAATCGATTAATCTTTTAAATGCCCCGCCCAACAAGTAAGGATAACAATTAAAAATCGCCAAGGGTTTTCGAGACATCTGCCCCTCTGCATGTTTACAAATCATAGAAAATTGGTTCAAGAGGTCTAGGTTTTATAATCTATTAATCCCCAAAAGGCATGTTTTGGACAAGTAGAATGGGGCTGGTTTTTTATCGCGGAAAAAGGTTGTAAATACTTAATTTACAATTGTGACATGGGATATTAATTTTTTTTTAAATATAATCGATTGTAACATACCTCTAATTAAATTTTCGGGACATTTGGGCCATTAGATTCAAAGATATAGTGCATTAAGTACTTAGTTTAAAATTATGACATTGGAACTAAATTTTTATTAAAATAATTATCCACTATTAAAGCTTGAATCCTTTTTAATATAATATAATAGATTGTAACACACCTCTCATTAAAATTTCAGGACATTTGGACCAGTAGATCTGAAGATATATTCAGTCTTAGCACTGAACCCATCATTTTGGCTATGAAAATAATTTTTTAAAAAAAACCTTTCCACTCTAGAAGCTTGAATCCCTTTTAGAATAATAAAACACGTCAAAAGACACGTCCAATTAAAATTTCAGGTCATTTCGATCAATAGGACAGAGGATCTGGCCAAAAAACCTACCTCATCCCATAGAACTTAATGATAATTTTCGCTGACTTCGAATTTCCCGCCAAGAACCCAAAAGTTGCACTATTTGGCCGATTGAACGGGCTTCTATAGCGCGAGCAGCTTACGTCGTGATGCGCGTGATCGAATGGGCTATGCTGAAAGTCAACCTTGAATATATCAATAAATATCGTCGTCTGCAGTAGAGAAACCTAACTTTCCTATTCGCTAGCCATTTGGCCAATAACGGCGTGTGTGCGAGTTTATCACGTGACTTTAAAAAATGGCGCGGCTGCTCTATTCAACTTTTGGGTCAATTAATTGGATTTTAATCGTAATTAGGGTAATTATAATTTTTTTATCAATCATTTCGATATCTTCTAAACGAGGCCGTTAATTTAAGGTCCAATGTTAGGTATCCTGAACTTTTCCTTTAATTCTCTGCAGAGTTTAATAACATTTTCCGTTTTATTGTATCTTTAAACATTTGGTTTTGAATAGGAGGTAAGATTTTCCAATTTATTTTGATTATTTATTAATTTTATGCCTAATTTATAACATTTTTCCCTATTATTTTTTCCTTAATCATCTTACTTTGCATAGCGGGTAAGATTTTTCGGTTAATTTCGAGTTTTTATTTAATAGTTCTATGGCTGTAGTTTGATAACATTTTTTGTTTTATTTTACTTTTAAACATTTGGTTTTGCACAGAGGGTAAGATTTTTATTTTCATATCTAGATTTTATTTTTTAATTTTGTGCCTAGTTTGATATCATTTTCCAATTTATCTTATTTTAAACAATTGGTTTGCTAAGCACGTAATATTTTCTTTGCATTTCGAATCTTTATATATTAATTCCATGCCTAATTTGATAACATTTCCCGTTTAATTCCATCTTTAAACATTTTGTTTTGTATAGGGCGTAAGACTTTCCTGTTTATTTCGAATATTTATATCACCGTGCTAAGTTTGATAAAACATTCTGCTTCAATTAATCTTTAAACATTGTGTTTTGCATAGGAAGTAAGATTTTTCTGTTTATTTCGATTATTGTGTTATTAATTACATTCCTAGTATGAGAACTACTTTTTTAAAAACATTTTGTTATGCATAGTGGGTAAGATTTCTCAGCGTTTTTCGATTATTTATTGTTTAATTGTATGTAGGTCAAAGAAAACATTTCTGATCAATTATCGCGTTATGATAAGGAACTGAATATGGCGTTTTGATTTTGGCACTTTGAGAAGTGAAAATTTTGTATAAGGTTTAATAAGATATTAGCGGTAATTAATCTACGAAAGAGTGATTTCAAACACAACCAAAATCTCTTAAAACTGTAATTTTAATCTTGCATTCCTCTTTTGAAAACACTCTATTAATTTAAAAATGGATTTAATTTATATTTAGGGTTTATAATTTCGGTATTTAAATTGGTACCCCATATCATTATATAGAATAGCTGTTCTTATATAATTTTATGTTTCTTTTTAAGTTTCGTCAGAAGTGAGATGAGACTAGAAGTGAAGGGCTCTAGCATTGGTAATAGATCCTGGCACTAGTGATCAAATTTGAGGATTTTATGCCGCTTCCCACGCGCCTACACTACTGAGAAAAAATTGGTCGAGTCCCAAAAACATTTCCTACCCCCTTCCCCTCAACCTAAAGCGGCCGAACACGGACGCGGCTCCTTGAATCTAGTTCGGCCGTCTACCACCGCGAGAGTCTCACGTTTTGGAGGGAAAGTTCAGAAACCGCTACTAGAGGGCCAACCGTTCTTGTGTTATCAAGAATATTCACTTTCGCCGAGTGAAGAATTTGGTTAGCTCAGTACTTCTGGTCTCATCTCACTTCTGGTTTCGTTACATGATAAGTGCCAACACTTGTTAATTTAAAACATTCTTTTACAGGAAGAAAGTAATTCGTATTAAACCAACACTGAACTAGGGACATTTACACGATTTCAACTCTACGGCAAAAAACACCTTCGCAATGCTAGGTCTAATTACATAACCACACCTAACAAAACCTTACATAATCAACATAATGCAATTTCTAATAATTTTAAAATGTTAGAAAATTTCGCAATTAAAATTATGTTTAATCCAAACAGTATATTTATTCTGTTTAAGTATTTAGTGAATTTCTGAAAAAATATACGAGTAGATAATCATACCAAACTGAGGAGTTGTACAGAAACCAGCATCAACCTCATTGATGCTTTGACAAAGGAGAAGCCACATTCAAAATCCATTAATAACAGCATGTTAAGAGCACATAAACTTATGTCAAACTTCCAGCAAAAGATTGTTAACTTATCATTCATGTCGAATTATACAGGTATTTCTGGTAATATTTTGTATTTGATTTAAAGCTATATTCTAACATAATTATCTTTGATCATTAGGGAGAACATCCGATGTCGAGTTATTAGGATTGAAGCTCCAAAATACTTTCTACACACGCTTTTTTTTCATATACCCTACCCGGGGTCAAAAACAAACCCAGAACCGTATCGTACAGCTACATAACCACACCTATCAAAAGCTCTAGTCACATGATACAATCGATTATAGAATAAAATAAAGATGAATAATTTTTTTCTAGATAGTTCAAGGATTCTAGCCTGTACGCGATAAACCTACGGTTACTTTTGCGAAAATTTACGATAACAGCACAAATAAATTGTATTTATGCACGAGTTTTTATTGAGAGTTAGTAATGTAATCGTGAATTTATTCGTAAACGTTAATCTCCTTTCAGTTTTTCAGCACAGTGGCATATACCCTCTAACATCTTCTAGTCGGTATCTTCCCATTGCGCAGAATTCCATTAGACCGAATCCCGCCAATGTTTTTAATGAATTTAGCCCAACGGCGAGTTTGGTATTTACAATTCAAACGACGCTATTTGTCGAATTAAGCGACCTCAAAAATGCTATATAGTTTAATTTCTATTAATGTCGTTTTTAAATGAAAGCTTTTTAAATACATTTTTACTGCCTCGGAAACGCCAATATTTGGTTAAGTTAGGTTCGTAATATTTTAAAAATCACTTAACAATGCTACGTCTTTTCCAAAATATTGATGTTAAGTTAGGTTTAGTTAGGAGACCAAACTGTCGAGAATTTTGCGCGTTTGGTTTCGATGATTAACTGGGAGAGCTAATTAGTGGGCTGTGAGATAGGACGGACTGAAAACATCCTATCTAAGCGATTCGTTGTTATGCATAATTTATTTTACTAATTGCTGGGATTGAATTGAGAGTCGACACGAATTTTAAACTTAAAGAAATAAAACTGTTTAATACTTGAAAATAGTATTTCCGTTACAAAAAATTGATTAAGTTTCGAGGCGGTATAAAAAGACGCTGAGAAGAGAAAGGTGTTTCTCCTTGGCGTTCTTAAAAGCAACTGATGTTTTTCAATAAAACGTACAAGAAACAAATCTTAACAACTGGCTTCTCTATAGTGGTTCCATGAGTCACGGGTTTTTCTGGGGTCCCGAAAATCTACCCGTAGCTGGAAAGCCTATTTACTCCTTGCCTGTATCTAGCTTGAAGACCACCAGTAAGAAAATTTCGTAAAGGTAGCTAAAGGAGCGTTAGTGACGTGGCAGGTATAGACCACCAGTACGAAAATCTAGTAAAGGTAGCTAAAGGGGCGTTAATGACGTGGCAGGTCTTTCTATAGGCTTTCAACGGAGGGAATACGAAAATAACCCAACGTGACAAAAACAACTCTTTCGAACAGATAGAGAAGCGAACTTGTTTTACAAATATTAAGAAATAAAAATGCACAAACAAAAAAAATGACTTTTCAATAAATTAAATTTTAACTCAAATTAATTAAAGTAAGATATATATGCCTATTGTCGCTTGGGCACAATATAAAATTCAACAGCCTCCCCCCTTGAACATGATTTGTTCAAGAAGTAATTGCCGATTCTAAGAGATGGACTAACTGAATGGGTCGGCGAAGTCGCGTGCCGTTTGATAGTCGTAGCATACACGATCTGGTTTGCCCATCTCGTCCTTTGAAGGTATCTTCGACGACAGCTGTTTTCCAACATAATCGGGGCATTCGTGGTTCTTCTATAAGAACTACATCATTTTCTTCGATAGGCTTAGTTGGGGTGCATTTCGTTCGGTGGTGGGCGGATCTCAATTCCAAGAGATAATCCGTCTTCCACCTTTGCCAAAATCTTTCGTTAATTTGTTGCCTATATTTCCAACGCTTGGCTAATTCCGCTTGATTAGCTTGTTGACCTTCGTTCCTCTTATAGCTTCGAGATGGTAGTGCGGTGAGTCTGGCACCAATCAGGAAATGAGATGGACTTAAAGGAACGGGTTCGCCAGCGTCCTGATAGACGAAAGAGATCGGCCTTGAATCAGGGTTGGCAAAAATCCGGATTTTTCTTGAAAAAGCCACTGGTATGGTTTTTTGCTGGTTTAAACCGGATTTTATTGGATTTATCCGGCTTTTTTAAACTACTCTCTAGTGCTTAATTTTAGCACTTCTTTTTACATTTTGTGCTGCTGGGCCGTCTGATTGAGAATCATTTCCCTTAGAGATGAGTAGGGCCCCTAATTTAATCGGGATTTTTCAATGCTACCCGACCCATATCCTAGGTCGGGTTGGGTTAGAAAATTACTTAAAACGTTTTGCTGGTCGGGTCGGATAGGGTTATCATACCATCAACCCGGGTAGACATTTTTATATCTTCAATAGGGCAGGGTCGGGCCCGGGTAGACATTTTTATTATCTTCAATAGGGCAGAAACGGGCCCGGGTAGACATTTTTATTATCTTCAATAGGGCAGAGTCGGGCCCGGGTAGACATTTTTATTATCTTCAATAGGGCAGGGTCGGGCCCTGGTATGCTTTTTTGTGATCTTCAATAGGGCAGGGTCTGATAAAGATTTTTCTAAATGCGCGGTCCGACCCAACAATTTAGCGTTGCGAAAAGTTCAACTCAGTCTCATGATTTTTGGGTGGGGCAGTGGGAGGAGGGCGCGTCAAACTAACCCACAATATATGGGAATCGACCATTTCGATGAAGTAAAGAGGTAAAGACATGTGTGTCAAACATTTCCTTCCATCTCACTTTATGGTGCCTGCACTGTACTCTATTATCATATTTTTTGAAAAATCCACTGGATTTTTCAACGTGGTTTAAACCGGTTTAATCCAGGTGGATAAAACCGGACTGGTTACCAGCGTGCCAACCCTGCCTTGAATTAATAGCAGCCTCTGCCTCTGTTAGGGTGGTTTCGAGCTCTTCATATGACAATCTTGCTTGACCAAGAGTTTTACGGAGGGCGTTTTTCGTTGAGCGCACCAGGCGTTCCCAAAATCCGCCCCACCAGGCGGCTCTGTCGGCTATGTACTGCCAGGAGATTTTAAGTTCCCCGAAGTAGTGGGTGACTTCCGAATTTAAGAGACATTTCAACAATTGTTTTAAGTCTCCTTCCGCCTTCTTGAATGTCTTGAGAAGATTTTTTGAACCATACCTCGACGAGCTATAAATCGTCGAAAAGCAAGTAGGAAACTTCCTGACGTAAGGTCACTGACAAGCTCCAAGTGAATACTGCGAGTTGTAGCGCAGGTAAAAAGGGCTATGTAGCACTTGGCTCCGGTTTTGCTGTATAATGGTCCTGCGAAATCGAGTCCAGTGACTGCAAATGGTGGCGCTGGGGTAGCACGGGCGTTAGGAAGAGGTGCCATGATTGTGGCTGATGGCTTCGCGAGGAATTTACGACAAGTGCAGCAATGATTAATAACGCGTTTTACTAATTGGCGGCCCTTGACTATCCAAAATGCTTCTCTGGTCTGTACCAATGTTTCATTAACCCCTCCGTGCATGATTTTCGTATGGTTAAAATGAGCGACAAGTTCTGAGAAGCGATGTGACGAAGACAAGATCCATGGGTGCTTCTCCTGATAAGTTAGGTCAGCGTGGTTTAGTCGACCGCCCACGCAGAGTAGACCATTATTGTCCAATTTTGGATGTAAGGTCGCGATCCTTGAGTTGGCAGAAATTTTGTCGCCTTGGCTCAGTTTGCTAGTTTCTTCTGGAAAGCTATCTCGTTGTGAGCGACGAATCCAATAAATTTCAGCATTACTCATTTCATCCGCTGTCAAATAACCCGAAATTCGTTTGTTCATGCTTTTGCAATTGTGGATAAATCGGAGGACCCATGCGCTGATTCTATACAACTTTGTCAATGAGCTGAATTTAGTGATGTCCAAAATAGCTTCCTCAGACCCTTGATTTACCGTGAGTGCTTGTGTAATTGAGGTATTGTAGGCAGCTCTTAATTCTTGGGATTCTTCTTTAGAGAGTTCTCTTGATTGGCCTTGAGGTGGACTTAATTGATCTTGACAAAGCCAAGATGGTTCATGCCACCAAAGGGAATTTGATTCGAGGTCATTGATGGTGCGTCCGCGAGTTCGCATGTCGGCGGGGTTATGTTTGCTTCGGCAGTGGAACCACGTTTGTGGATCACTTTTCGATTGAATTTCGCGTACCCGATTTGATACGAATGGCTTCCATTGAAGGGAGGAGCTTCGAATCCACTGTAGGGCAATTTGCGAATCGGTCCAAAAGAAAACTCTCATTGGAGGTTTTGACATGGACTTGAGTATGGCGTCAGCGAGTCGGACCCCAAGGAGTGCTCCTGTTAGCTCGAGGCGTGGTAAAGTTAGTATCTTGAGCGGTGCCAACCTTGCCTTGGACGCCACCAGAGACGCTCGTATTTTGTTATCGCTAGTCTTATAGCGCAAATAAGACACTGCTGCATAAGCCTTTTCACTAGCGTCAACAAATGTGTGAAGTTCCGTTTTGACTGAGTCACTGTCGTCTAAACCACAGTAATAGTAGCGCGGTGTCTCTATGTTCTTCATTTCCGCCAATTCAGTACACCAAGAATCAAACTGAGAAGCCATGTCTTGTGGAAGGGGCTCATCCCATTCCAACCCCTTTTCCCATAGTGCTTGAAAAATAAATTTGGCTCGTATGGTATATGGGGTGACCAATCCTAAAGGGTCAAAGATTCTTGCGACGGCTTTGAGGACCCATCTTTTAGTGCCTTTTCGGTTCAGCAACAATTTTATTAGGGCATCCACCTCATAGAGGAAAGTGTCTTGCTCCGTGTTCCACAGAACACCTAAAACCTTGACCAGATTCGATGTTGGAAGGGCTTCGGTGTTATCCAATAGTTCTTGCAGTTCTAAGGAATTGGTTCGCCATTTTCTTAGCTTCATTCCCGCGTCCTTCAGGATTTCGGTTGACCGCGTGGCGATTTTAAATGCTACGGACGTTGAACTTGCGCTAGCCGTTAAGTCATCGACGTAGAGGCTTTTGTCGATTAATTCGCAAATATCCGGTTCGGTGGCTTCATAAGACTTGAGGTGATAACGAATTGTGGCTGCCAAGATGTATGGGCTACTCGTTATTCCAAAAGCCACTCGTGTCATCCGATAAATTTTGAACCCGTCATCTGGTTTGTTGATATCCACCCATAGAAATCTGAGTGCGTCCCTGTCCTTCTCCGATATTGAAATCTGGAGAAACGCCTTTTCAATGTCACCTATGAAGGCTACTGGGTTTTCTCTGAACCGTATTAAGACCTCAAGTAGTTCTTTGTTCAGATTCATTCCGGTCTCCAAGCAGTCATTGAGGGAGGGTCTTCCTTCCGCGTGTGACGAACCATCTTGAACTATTCGTAATTTAGTGGTTTCGCTTTCTCTTTTGACGCCGTGATGAGGAAGATAATAAATCGGATGTCCCTCAGTGTCAGGGGCCTCTTCGATAATACCCAACTGAAGTTGCTCTTGGATGACATCGTCATATTGTTTGAAAAGCTCGGGATCAAATCTCAGTTTTCTAATTAGGCCTTCAGTTCTTTTAGCCGCTACGCGATAGTTTTCACCGAGTTGGTCTCGGTTGGGTTTCCAGGGGAAAGTAACTTCGTATCTTCCCTTTTGAAAGGAAATTGTTTTCTCGAATTGTTCTAAGGACTGAACTCTATCTTCTAATTCGTTTTGATTATCCAAGATTCCTATGGAATCTAGCTCCCAGAAAGCTCTTAATTGATCAGACAAGCTTTGTTCTTCGCAAATGGCTGTCATGACCGTAACGGTGTTGATGCTGGCTTGAGAATATTCCATACTTGCGGAGCCATGTGCCACCCATCCAAATACCGTTTCGAGGAGGACGAGCTACATCCTATCTAAGCGATTCGTTGTTACGCATAATTTATTTTACTAATTGCTGGGATTGAATTGAGAGTCGACACGAATTTTAAACTTAAAGAAATAAAACTGTTTAATACTTGAAAATAGTATTTCCGTTACAAAAAATTGATTAAGTTTCGAGGCGGTATAAAAAGACGCTGGGGAGAGAAAGGTGTTTCTCCTTGGCGTTCTTAAAAGCAACTGATGTTTTTCAATAAAACGTACAAGAAAAAAATCTTAACAACTGGCTTCTCTATAGTGGTTCCATGAGTCACGGGTTTTTCTGGGGTGCCGAAAATCTACCCGTAGCTGGAAAGCCTATTTACTCCTTGCCTGTATCTAGCTTTGTTGGGGT
Organism: Phalangium opilio; assembly: GCA_019434445.1. Lineage (NCBI taxonomy): Eukaryota > Metazoa > Arthropoda > Arachnida > Opiliones > Phalangiidae > Phalangium > Phalangium opilio. The sequence continues at coordinate 458,067 of JAEQBA010000038.1, read as the reverse complement.
TCGACTAGGCTTTGAATGAATTAACTACTGGGTCGTCGGTACGAACTGTTATCTTTATTGTTTGACACCGTGTTACATGTTACTGTGGCTGCCAGGATAATGACACGTTTTTAATACAGAGGATAGATTATATATGTTACTTAGTCTATAAAAAATAGGTGTGAGTTTAGATAAAAACCAACTAAAAAACTAATGTACATTTTTATACTCTACATCACTTCACACTTTTTTTTTATGCGTCGTAAAGTTGTCGTGGTTGTCTCGCGCGTTGCGATCTTCGTGGACCTTCGTTTGCGACCTGTGTCTCCTGTGGTTTGATGATTGTTGAGCCGCTCGTGGTCTTGCGTTGTCGTAGGGCGAAAGAAGGTTGCATCGTAAGATTGTCGAAGCTTGGGTGGTTGGATTCGTGTGGTCTAGCATCGCTAGAAGATGGCATGTCGGTCGTTACGCGTAGCTGGTTCCTATGTCGACGGATGATGCCCGTGCTGATTTTGACTGAATACATGACGTGGCCAAGTCTTTCCGTGATTGTGCCATGTAACCACTGCGGGCCTCTTTCAAAGTTGCGGGCGTATACGTGTTGTCCGGGCATCATGGTTACTATGGTCTGATTATGATTGCTGTTTGTAATGCTTGCTCTGGCGACTTTTGGATTGAACACGTCCAACTTGGTCATGATCGGTCTTTTGAACATCTTTTCCGCTGGTGACAGGTGACCATCTATCGGTGTACGTCTGTAGCTCAGCAAAATCGCGATACCCGTACTTCTAACGAGTCCTTGGGATGGTGTTTCAGACTACTGCTGAGCAGATTCAGTTCGGAACATGACTCTCCGGAGAGTTTCTTTAACGTGGTCTTCATTGTTCTGACGCATCTTTCGGCCTGACCGTTGGATGGTGGATGGTATGGTGCCGTGGTCATATGTGTGATCCCATTGTTCGTTGTGAAGGTCTTAAATTCATCGCTTGTGAACGAAGTGGCGTTATCTGATACCAGCGTCGACATTATTCCGAAGCGTGCGATGTGTCTACGAAGGCACTGTATGACGGTTGCGGAGGACGTGGAGCTTGTTATGTCTACCTTGATCCATTTGGAATGCGCGTCGACAGTGATGAGTAGGTAACGGTTTTCAATTGACCCAGCGAAATCCACGTGTACTCTTTGCCATGGCGCCGTGGCTTCCGGCCATGGTGAGAATTGTTTGCGTGGCATAGGTGCGTTAATTCTGCATGTTTTGCAGCTGTCTGATAGCTTCTGTAGATCCTGGTCGATGGCAGGCCACCATACTTTGGCCCGTGCCAGCTCCTTCATTGCCCGTACACCTTGGTGTGTGCTGTGCAGTTCGTTCATGACCTTCTTTCGCAGTGCGGCGGGCACGATGACTTTGTTACCGATGAAAAGAATGCCTTTGGCGGTGGATATCTCCGTAGACCGCCGGAAATATCTGCTTATGTCCTCGTTGTTCTTGCCATTCTTGGGCCAACCCTTGATTGTGTGTCCCATAACCTTTGCCAGGATCTGGTCGGTTTTAGTGGCTTCAGCCAGTTCCTGAATTGTGACGGGCGCGTTCTCTGCGTCTCTGGTCAGTAGCACCAGTTCGGTAGGTAGCGGTGGTTCAATGTCCATCGTCTGCAGTGGAAGTCGGCTGAGAGCGTCGGCGTTGCTGTTCAGACTGCCTTTCTTGTACACGATTCGGTAGTCGTACGCCGACAGCATCAGTGCCCATCTTTGCAGGCGAGCAGCAGCCATCTGCGGGATCGGCTTGTTTTCGGAGAAGATTGTGACCAACGGTTTGTGATCGGTGACCAGGACGAACTGCTTTCCTAGCAAATAGTCCCGGAACCGCGTGACGCCAAAGATGATGGATAGCGCCTCCCTCTCTATCTGGGGATAGTTCTTCTCTGCCGACGATAAGGTACGGGATGCGAACGCTATGGGTTGTTCGATGGAATCGATGTTGTGTGATATGACGGCGCCAACTCCGACAGGTGATGCGTCACAAGCCAGGATGATCTCTTTGCTGGGGTCAAATAAGGTGAGTAAATTGGTTGATTGTAGCGCTTTCTTGGCCGCTTCGAACGACTCTTGGTGGATCTTCGACCATGTCCATTGTGTTGATTTATTGAGTAGACCGTAGAGATGCGATAGCATAGTGGAGGCATTCGGAATGAATCGGGCATAATAATTTATTAATCCCAAAAACGAGCGAAGTTCATCAGCATTCTTGGGTGGCGGTGCATTCTTTATGGCGGCCAACTTTTCTTGCTGCGGATGTAATCCGTTTTCGTCTAAGCGATAACCCAAGAAGTTGATGGATTTCTTTAAGAACTCGCACTTGTCCTGGTTCAGCTTGACGCCTGTGCGCTCTAATGTCTGGAAGATTTTGGCCAGTTTGTCCAACAGGTCGTTTTCGTCTGTCCCGCCTACCACTGTGTCGTCTTGGAATGGATGCGTGCTCGGGTGATCTTGTAACAGTACTTCCATATACCTCTGAAATATTGCCGACGCTGATGCTATACCAAAAGGCAGACGGTTATAGCGATATAGACCTTTGGTTGTGTTGATGATGACAAAATTTCGTGATATTTCATCGAGTTCCAGCTGATTATATGCATTGCGCATTTCTAAACGGGCGAACACTTTGGAACCGGCGAGTTCAGCAAAAATGTCGTCGACGCGTGGCAATGGATAGCGTTCGATGTCGATAATCTTGTTGGTGGTGACTTTGAAATCGCCACAGATGCGAACATCTTCGTTCCTCTTCATGATCGGCACGATGGGTGTGGCAAATTCCGCATGTGCGACAGGGCCAATGATACCTTCCGATTCAAGACGTCTGATCTCTTTTTCAATTTTGTCTTTTATGTGGTAAGGGACCGATCGTGCCTTGTAGAATCGAGGTGTTGGGGCGTTGTCGCGAATGTGCAATTTGATTTGCACGTTTTTAATGCATCCCATTCCTGGTGAGAAGAGTTCTTTGTGTTTGATAAGCAGGTCGGTGAGAACTTTTTGCGTGTTGTTGACCAGATTAACGTACTCTCCCGGTTTCGGTAGTATATTGAATGCAGAGTATATCCAGTTCCTGCCCAGCAGATTTGGACGGTGACCTCCGTCAACGACTAGGGGTAATCGCAATGTTTTTCCTCGGAACGTGACGTTGACGTTGGTTTGGCCCTTGATGTCTAGAAGATGTCCCGTGTACCCGGCCAGATTATCCAGACCGTGCTCGAGCGGTGGGGCGCCGTGCAGTTGATTATATGTGTTTGTAGAGACGATGGTGTACCCGGATCCTGTGTCCACCTGAAAGGTGACTGGCACGCTGTTTACGATTGAAGTGTTTGGTCAGGATGGCGATGAGGTCCGTGTACTGTTTCTCGTGAGGCTTCGCCGGCGCCACGATGGAGCGCAATAGCGTATACGTTGTGGTCCCGATGACTGTTAGGAGGACGGCGCGTTTCTGTTCTTGGATGTCCTGGTTGAATAAGGCGTCGGCTCCGGCGGTGGCTGACGCAGGAGTTGTTTGGCGTTCCTTCACGCCATTGGCGAGAATAAATTGGTCAAGGCGCTCAGCGTATATGGTCCAGTGGTCCGAATGCTCATTGAACGGTGGGAATTGGCCGAAGGATGTGTTGATGGCGGCCCTGAGTGCTGGTTATGCCCGCGCGAGTTCGAATCTCGCCTCCGTCGCCAATGTTGGGGTTCGACTAGGCTTTGAATGAATTAACTACTGGGTCGTCGGTACGAACTGTTATCTTTATTGTTTGACACCGTGATACATGTTACTGTGGCTGCCAGGATAATGTCACGTTTTTAATACAGAGGATAGATCATATATGTTACTTAGTCTATAAAAAATAGGTGTGAGTTTAGATAAAAACCAACTAAAAAACTAATGTACATTTTTATACTCTACAAGCTTGCAGACCACCAGTAAGAAAATTTCGTAAAGGTAGCTAAAGGAGCGTTAGTGACGTGGCAGGTATAGACCACCAGTACGAAAATCTAGTAAAGGTAGCTAAAGGGACGTTAATGACGTGGCAGGTCTTTCTGTAGGCTTTCAACGGAGGGAATACGAAAATAACCAAACGTGATAAAAACAACTCTTTCGAACAGATAGAGAAGCGAACTTGTTTTAAAAATATTAAGAAATAAAAATGCACAAACAAAAAAATTACATTTCAATAAATCAAATTTTAACTCAAATTAATTAAAGTAAGATATATATGCCTATTGTCGCTTGGGCACAATATAAAATTCAACAGTCTCTTCCTCTTTGAAGCTGTTATACACTTCAAGTATTTTAAAAGGGCTGGCTTAAAGTATTTTCATGATGAATATAACCAGGGATAGATAGACTTTTTTAAGACGGAATAAACAATGTTTGGCCTTTACTTCAGTCCGACTCATAGACGAGTATATAGCCCCTTCCTTCAACACGTAACCAAAAAATTAAATTATCTTATTGGCTCACTAAAACTACGTATTGGTGACGTTGCTGACAAGGAGGGCCAAAAATACGTAATTCCTGTTTACCTCTGTCGCTATGACTACGACCCCTCTTGCGTTGTACCATAGCCCACTCGATCACGCGCGTCACGACGCAAGCTGCTCGCGCTATAGCGGGAGAGCGGATCGAGTGGGCTATGGTTGTACAGATAAGCGTCTTCACAGGGGTTCAAAATGGAGCCGTCTAAATACGAGGGTCCGGCAATTATTTGGGAATTGATTTTAATAGCAATTAAGAAGGTAGTTAGTGAATTTGGTGCCAGTGTTTTGGATTTGGAGTACATCTGTAAAGGTGAAAAGTGTTCGCTAATTCTTTCTTAAGCCAAGAATGTCTACTATCCTCATGATTTTGTAAACGAATTTGATGAAGATAACCAAGGCTTAGTGAATGGGCAGGAGTTTTGTGAGCTTAAAACCTGTTCGTGCTGTAATATCTATGAAGACTTTTACTCAATTCTAACTCACAAAAGTGAGTTAGAATTTTCTTGGGTCTTCCCCGTTTTTTTTTCACTTGCAAGCCCTATGTCTTGCGTAACTTCCATTTTTAAACAATGTGATTTCAAAAATTACAATCCGATTCCATTCCAACTTGGCAGACGAAGGGGCAGACGACGTTTATTTGACCCGGATATACATACAACGCCATAACGAAAATAAGACCCGCCTCTTCTTTTATATCCCTCCGTCACGGGTAAGGGGGTCGTGGACTTGGACGCGCACCCGAATAACCCTGTTACCCATTCCGTCTTAAAAAAGTCTATCTATCCCTGATATAACATAAAAAATAAAATAAATATTAGCAACTGGTTTTATTATGTCATAATTTGCTGATTTATTACTATTTTGTTCTTACAATCCTTAGTTTTAAAATAATAATTTAGAGAACGTTTGGATCTAGTGTTCATTTTACGTAGGTCTTAAATTGTTACCTCTCCGAGTGACGTATGTCACGGAGAGGTTCTAATTTCGACGTGTCTGTGTGCGTGTGTCTGTTTGTCCGTGTAGCTGTCTGTCTGTCGTTACACCCCAGCGTTCGCAGCCGACAAATTGGAGCAAATGTGATCTTAATTTCCGGCCCGCATTTACAGTTCCCGGAAATTTGGAAAATTGTATTCCACTTACAATAGATATTACTCCATCGAATGTCTAACATTATTATCCTCTGTTCGTTTGTCCATCCCACATGGACATCAGTCTGTACTTACTGGGTTCTAAACACCACCATCTTCTAGTCTTTCGTCCATCCCACATGTACACCAGTATGTACTTAGTGGCTTCTAAACACCACCATCTTCTGGTCTTTCGTCCATCCCACATGAACACCAGTCTGTACTTACTGGCTTCTAAACACCACCATCATCTGGTCTTTTGCCCATTCCACATGGACACCAGTCTGTACTTACTGGCTTCTAAACACCACCATCTTCAGGTCTTTCGTCCATCCCACATGGACACCAGTCTGTACCTACTGGCTTCTAAGCAACACCATCATATGGTCTTTTGCCCAATCCACATGGACACCAGTCTGAACATACTGGCTTCTACTCCATCATCATTAAGGGTTACGAGAAACGTCTAGCCTCCCAATGGCGGGGTCTTCCACCAAAGGTTCACGCAATTGCGCTGTTTTTCTTCATAACTAAGATTCGAAACCTTTACATACTACCAATTTGAGAAGGGCTAAAGAACAGGCGTATCCTTCACTTCATACATCAATATTAGTCAAGTCCCTCAAGAATGTCTAACTATTCTTTTTTTAAAAGATGCAACGCTCAGTAAGGTGAATAACTAACGAAGAATATATATAATATTAATTATATTTATTTTAATATTTAAGATAATCTTGTTTCAGAACTTAAGATAAATCTTGTACCTTAACTCAAAATTAATACGGAAAGAAATAAAAAGCTGTGTGTGTCCGTTCGTAGTTACACTAGTGCGCTGCGTTAGAAGTTTTCCTTGTGTTGATGTGTAAAGAAATCCTACAGAACCTTAATATCCCCTTTTTCCATAATATAAAGAGAATATGTGGAAATATTTTTCGTAATTACGATGCCTTTAGTACTTTTGTAGCTATAAAGCTCTGTTTCATTTTTACCTCTCCGAGTTACGTATGTCACGGAGAGGTTCAAAATTTCGACGTATCTGTCTGTCTGTCTGTGTGTCTGGCTGTTGTTATTGACTTACACCCCAGGGGACCGCGTTCTCAGTTTCTGTTTCGAAGCAAATGTGTTTGCTATTTCCGAACCGCATTCACAGTTTCCGAAAAATTCAAAACTTGAATCTATCCAGAAAATCAACTGGCCCTGGCCACTATTACTTCATCTGACTAGTCAATTGTCTATTCCACATGAATACCAATCTGTACTTATTGGCTTCAAACACCACCATCTTCTGGTCTTTGTTTTTGTGCCCACATTACTCTGTTCCCTATTTCTACTTCTAAAATAAAATCTTTCAATGGCCTGACATCTGCTCTAAACGCGGGAGGCTATAGGCAACCCCAGGCTCCGTTTAGCGAAGATCAATCACGTAGCGAACGTTTCTAGCATAGAAGCCATTTCCTCTGAAGTTGTTTCTTATATGGAATAGTCGAATATGTCTATTTGAAGGGATCTCGTGAAGCGCATATGCCATCATGAATGAGATTTTTACTAGGCTGCAATGAGTGAGGCTGAAGACGTAGAAGTAATTAGTATGAGTTCTAAATATTATGATATCATGGCCCAAATAAAAATATTTTCAAACCGCTTCTCCTCTTCAAAAGACGCGAGTTTTCTCTTAAAGGGAGGGGGAAGTGGAAAATAATTTTAAATAAGGACCTGGGACCAATCGCGTAACGCCGTGCCTTTTTGTTGACAAAATTCTCCATGTCTCGCGACACAATTGTCACATCGCGCAAATTTTTTCAAATCTCGCGATAAACTGATTCAATACGGAACGTGCCACGAGAATATTGTTAATAAAAGGGCAGGGCGCTTATTGATTGGACCTGGACGGAGATCCTTATTTAAAATTATCCATGAAATTTCAAACTAATTGTCGTTTAAAAATCGTTCGGTGTTATTTCCTGGATAATTCCCTATGCAGATTGGTCTTTTAGAAGAATCAATAAAAATTACTTAATTTTCCACTTCACCATCTCTTTATTGAGCGTCTGAATTGTTTCAAAGTATTGCGCCACAAGACCAATCATATTTATATGCATAAAGCGCCATAACATCTAACAAGCATTATTTCGACAAAGATTCGATACTCGATTATTAATTATCGCCATTTAAAACGAAGTTGCCAGATTTTGAATAAAAGCTCATTACTCGTGACCAACTCATCCGAATTGAATTTTGTGAAAACTTTTCAAATATGAATCGAGCTCAAGGATTCCAAAAATCGCATTTATATCCTCGAGAATCCAATATTTTTAAAGTGGATAATTTTGACGTTTCCGGTTTAAGTAAGCAAAGGACAACTGTAGAACGGGTAAAATATGAAAGAGGAATGCAAAACTTTTATAACGCACTTTATTCCAGAGCGCTAGCTTGAATAGTTTTTGAAATATAGTAAAATGTGTGCGAAAACTGCAACGCGCAAAGACTTTTTTAACAGTCTGTACCTTTAAAGCTCTGTTTCATTTTGATATTCCAAGAACGTTTTTATATTAATATTTGAAATGGCTGTTTATATTTTACTTAAGTTGTACCACATCTGTAAATAGCATAAACCTCTCTTTAGATATTACTAAAAGATACAATGATGCAATAACGCTAAGTCTTAGATTCAGTGGTTTTAATCAAGTTTTATTTGGTTTTAGGCTCGATTGCTATGCCGAAGTACAGCGCCAACTTGAGAAGGAACCGAAATACCAGAATACATTCTAAAACACTTCATTCTTTTACGCTTCTATTTAAGAAATTAAGAAGTAATAATAATGAATGTCGAAACAGAAAAATACTATAGAGCACCCTTCATGGAAGTGAGTATAAAGCATTTCATGATTTGCTACTGTTCAAAAATAATGTTACTATCCCAATCGCAACTCGCAAGGACTTACTTCAACTAGGATAATTCACTTGATTAAGTTTGGCCTTTATCTTTCATGCTGTTCAGCTGAGTACTTTGTTTTTAACCAGTTATCGCCATTTGCTTATTTGAATGAACAAGAAGAGAAAACTGGCTTCATGATTAAAGTCCTGAATGTTCTACAAACAATCGACAATATCAAGTAATTAAGCGTAACCTTAGTGGTCTGCCTTTATGTTTTCGTAATAACCGCAATGTTTCTCAGTGTTATTTCCAGGGTTGGCAAAAATCCGGATTTTTCTTGAAAAAGCCACTGGTATGGTTTTTTGCTGGTTTAAACCGGATTTTATTGGATTTATCCGGCTTTTTTAAACTACTCTCTAGTGCTTAATTTTAGCACTTCTTTTTACATTTTGTGCGCTAGTTGTCTTCTGCTGGGCCGTCTGATTGAGAATCATTTCCCTTAGAGATGAGTAGGGCCCCTAATAATAATAATAATAATCTAAGCTTTGCCTATGAAGGGATTTCCACACTAAGCCTTGGGCTTGTTTACAGGTGGGTCCCTTTACAATGCATAGAGGGGTGGTGGCTAGCCCCTATGCCACAGCTAACCGACAGCGCCCTATACTAACTATTACCGTTAACCTCTGCAAGTTTTGATGGAAAGGAGAAACCGGGTTAGACCGCGGAGGAAAACTCCTTCAACAAGCGGGGAGAGAACTTGCAAACTCTACGCAGAAGGATTTGTTCCCAGATTTTCACCCGGTGCCACAGTCCGGGATCGAACCCGGGATCCTCTTGCTCGGGATTTTTCAATGCAACCCGACCCATATCGGGTCGAAAAATCCTAGGTCGGGTTGGGTTAGAAAATTACTTAAAACGTTTTGCTGGTCGGGTCGGATAGGGTTATCATACCATCAACCCGGGTAGACATTTTTATATCTTCAATAGGGCAGGGTCGGGCCCGGGTAGACATTTTTATTATCTTCAATAGGGCAGAAACGGGCCCGGGTAGACATTTTTATTATCTTCAATAGGGCAGGGTCGGGCCCTGGTATGCTTTTTTGTGATCTTCAATAGGGCAGGGTCTGATAAAGATTTTTCTAAATGCGCGGTCCGACCCAACAATTTAGCGTTGCGAAAAGTTCAACTCAGTCTCATGATTTTTGGGTGGGGCAGTGGGAGGAGGGCGCGTCAAACTAACCCACAATATATGGGAATCGACCATTTCGATGAAGTAAAGAGGTAAAGACATGTGTGTCAAACTTTTCCTTCCATCTCACTTTATGGTGCCTGCACTGTACTCTATTATCATATTTTTTGAAAAATCCACTGGATTTTTCAACGTGGTTTAAACCGGTTTAATCCAGGTGGATAAAACCGGACTGGTTACCAGCGTGCCAACCCTGGTTATTTCTCCCGAATTATGATAAGTTTTAGGGAGCGAAAGTAAATAATTCGTGGAATGGTCTTCTAGGAATGCTTCAAAGAAATGTATAATTTCAAATATTTTCTGAGCCAAGAATTTATTCTCGATACTGAGAATATGTTAACATGGCTTTAGCGTCTCTGTCATGAAATTTCATGGTTTTGTTGTTACGCCGGTATAATATTGCCATTGCACATTTTGTCATATTAATATTAAATTTTCGTGAAAGTAATTAGCTGTTAGTCGTATTTGAAGATTATTTGCCATTTAACATGCAAAGATCAGATTAGAAACATAAGCGCGTTTATATATTATGTTATTTAACGTAGTAAAAATTTAGATTCACATTTTATTAATATTTTTATTGTAGATCTCTTATTACTGTTATTATATTTAATACAATTTTAATGTTATGTGATTCAAAGTTCCTTGAAGTAATGGCTAAGAAACTCTCAAGTTGAAGCAAAAGACCTCTTTGCATCACGAATGAGAAGATACGAGATTGCGTCATTAAAAAAAATATTTTCGATAAATAATATAATTAAATGTAACAGCAATGGAAGTTCTTCTAGTTTGAGCAACAACCTTTATCAATGTCATTTAAAAATAAACCAATTCATAACAATACTATGAACTTTTAGGAAACCGAATTTTATGCTCTATTTGATTTTCAGGCAATATAGTTGTCATTTTTGTACCTAGCATTGCAAAAGCGGTGTTAACGTAATGATGAACAAACAGAAATAGTTTTTTACTAAAAAGAAATAGTTACACATAAATAGATATTTGTATTTAAAGAAATAAAATATCAGAAGAAGCAATGTGTTTCTAGTAGGAACATTTACCTTTCAAAACCGAAAATTGTTTCTGCAATTTTTAGGTGGTTTTATTAACTTATTCATTATAAAATTTGTACTGAACGATACAATAATATACTCTTCTTTCTTTCTCAGAAAGTTGAAACACAAATAGTTATTATTATCGTTACTTTTTATATTAAGTTATTTCAATGTACAACCATTGCGTCGAATGAAACAATGCTTTCAGATATTGATGAATCTGTGAACTAGGAAAGTGGAACTTGATAAATTCCTATGTGTAAATATAAAAGCTAGGGCTGAGCGAGCCTTGAATTTTCGGTTTTTGGAATCGAGTATCGAAGAATTGGAAAATTAGGTTCGAGTAATTGGAATTGCTTTTCTAGAATTTCTGTTAATTGACATTTAGAGTAATCTTGCTCCTCAACTACTTCAATTTAACAAACCAAATCCTCGTTGAAATCTTTTTCAGAATCTAGTTGAATAAATTCCTCACCCATGTCACGGCTAGCCATGCCAAGTTCCAACCGGTTATTACTAATAGCTGAAGTTGGGAAAAAATCGTCCTCACTATTTTGCAGAACTTATACTTCCACTATTCCACCAGCTACGATCAACTATCCTACTACAAAATACTGCTAATGTGATCTTAACTAGCCAATCAGCACTAACTCTGCTAACAAAAAGGAGTGACTTTCTCTTGTCGAGTACTAGCACAGCGTTATCAAGAGCTCCTCTCAAAAGAGGGTAACAAGCATAACGCATCAGGATTTCTATGTGTATTTGATATTTAAGAATAGATTTATGCCTGCAAATAAAGATATTTGTTATTTCTAAACTAGAATTAAAAGGTCCATCCGCGGTTCCATCTGTTTATACTTAAAATAGAAACTATAACAATTTTAAATTTATTTTATTAAAATAGATAAAAAAATATTTTATTTAATCAAAAATTTTTCTTAAATGCAAAAAACCATTTTCATAACTGTAAATATAGAATAGATGATCTTGATTTGGGTCCTATTTGGCACCCCATAGATTTTGTCTTCAATTGGCATATCTTAAGGCTGCTTTTAAAAACATTACTTTAAGGAAACTTTCTAAAGTATTTACTCCGTATACAAAACGACACAAATTAGTAAAAAACTGTTACAACAAATACAATCAAAATTAAGAAAGCCATTATGTAATCCAATATGTCTGTCAACGATTTACCGTTGAATATCAACTCGAGTGTCGAGGAGTGCTTAATTAACTCTTGTAGTGATGTCAATTCGCTGCTAAGTTTTCCGAATTCTTGCAAGACAATCAATATAATGTTGTACATTAAGGTCACTGACATAGCCAGGACTTGCCCGAATGATATTGCTGCCACTGTGTTGAAATAAAAAAGAAGTAATTAAAAGAGCGCAGTGGACTAAATGTTGTTTGATAAAACAGATGAAAATGGAATTAGATTTCCAATAAAGATTGTATTAAAATTTAGAAGTATATCATAATAAGGTTAGGAATCCTTGAAGGATAGCTAAAAAAGAGAATCATCCGGAGTAAAATGCATTTACAATTTCGCTGCTAACACAAAGAATACGGCACTAATAATTCTCATGTTTAACACAACTAGTGGCAACTTATGCAAATATCTGCAAAACATGGCGGGAGAAAAGTAAGCCAAGTTTCGTTCTACCTATAATGGGTTTTTTTTTCAATGTTAAACTGATAACTTTTTATGTGAAATGTCGAAAATTGCTCTGATCTAAACATTAAAAGATTTCAAAACATGATGACTCGTATGAATATTTTTCGTTATTATAGAGACAAATTTTTAGTCTTATGGAACGTTCATACTATCCAACTTTAGTCATCTGACTATAGTCTTCCAGACTTGTCGAACCGACGTGTCAGGTCAACCGTTCACAGTCACACTACTGCCCGTTCACACTACCCAATTTTGGTCAGCTGACAAATCAGCCCGACTTGACAGCCCGTGTTGTCAGGTTGTGTTAAAGGCAGGTAGAACATTCACACTACCGGACATGTCGACCTTACTTTTAGAGGCATTTTCTGCCACTTGGGGGATCACAGATCTTGAAAGTGAAGAAAAAAACTGAATTGAACTGAGGTGAGCTATATCTGTACTAAAAGCGACTGCTTATATGACGATAGTCACGCTATTCGTAAAACGCAAGCTAGTACGCAAACATGGATTATAATAGAAAAAGAACTATAGCGTTATTGGGAATTGCTATAATTCAAAACCAGGAAAGAAAGAAAACACGAAATAAGAGAAGAATGTGGGTGAAAAAATGGATACCAAGAAGAAACGATAGGGGAGCAAACCACTGTTTGGTGAATGAGCTAAGGCTTGAGGATCGGGAAGAATATAGGGGCTATCTTCGGATGTCTCCAGAGACCTTTAATTACATTTTAAACGCCATAAAAATAAGAATTCAAAAGCGGGAAACCTTGTTTAGAGATTCAATTTCCCCAGAAGAAAGGCTAGCCTTAACTCTTCGTTTTCTTGCAACTGGTATGTTCATTTCGTTATTGTATTTTAAACCAATTTTCAACGCTTAATGTCTGAGAAATACCGCATTGTTAACAGGAGAATCTATGCATTCAATGAGATTCCAATACCGCATTGGCCTCAGTACGATTCACAAAATAATTTATGAAACATGTGATGCAATATATGAAGTTTTATCACCAAGGTAATGAAAATAACATAAATATTATAGTTTTTATAAAATATTAGGTTCTTTACAGGCATATTCGTTTTCCGAAGTCCACACAAGACTGGCTTGATGTGTCGAAGAAATTCAAAACTGATTGACAGTTTGATCAGAGTCCCAAGTACCTGCATGGAGCCCTTGACGGAAAACATGTTGAAATTGTTGCACCACCAAATTCAGGATAATTTTTTACAACTACAAAGGGTCATTTAGTATAGTTCTTCTAGACCTTGTTGACGCTGATGCTAAAGTAACAAATTGCAGAACGTATGCTCATTTGTGTTCTAAACACTGTATTTTTTCAGGCTGTGTTTGTGGACGTTGGCACTAACGGGCGCTGTCACGATAGTTCCACCTTTAACAATTCAAAACTAACTGAAGTGCTAATAAATGACGCTGCAAAATTACCAAAGGCTGAATCCCTACCTGGCCGAAAGAAGCCGATTCCTTATGTCATTGTAGCGGATGAAGCTTTCACGCTCAAACCTAATTTGATGAGACCATTTTCCAAAAATGAGCTAACGTTCCGTAAGAGGGTATTTAATTACCGGTAGGTTTTAATTTCCAACCATCGCTCTCATTATTATTTATATATTATTGAACTTGTTTTTCTAGCCTTTCAAGAGCCCGGAGAATTTCAGAAAATTTCTTTGGTATTTTAGCGAGTCGGTTCCGTGTAATTTTAAAATCGATTCAAGGTTACCCGGAAAATGTTGAAAAAATAGTGTTATGTATTTCTACACTCCATAACATCTTGAGGGAGCAAGCGATTACAGAAACAGGGAAGAATGGAAAAGATAACAGATGTGATGATGATAGCGAAGATGATATGGAAAACAACCGACAAGAACGAAACAAAAATGATGCGCCACAAATGAGGCCCCTAGAGCATCAAGGCTGTCGAGCGTCACAAGCTGCGAAAGACATAAGAGATGAACTGATTGGCTATTTTTGTAATGAAGGAGTTTATGAAAAGCAGTGGAAAAGATTATATAATTATTAATGAGTTTCGATTTCCATTTGTGAACTTAAAAATGAACTAGATAGATATAGTGAAATTAAACGCCCTTTTTTATTTATCAGAATTTGCTTTAGTGAAATTAAACGCTCTTTTTTATTTATCAGAATTTGCTTTATGTTTTTTCTCAAAAATAATTTTCATAAATTCAAGCTTCATTTCATCGGAATCCTTTGGTTCCAGCATCCTTAATTGAGAAGCAATGAATCTTCCAAATAATTCATGTTCATCCAAATTTTCATCTTGCTTACAAACTGGAGTTTTAAGCATCCTAGCGCTTCTTCTAAAAATTCATCGCACAGTGTATTATTTGATTTTCGTTTTTTTTTGGTTTTTCCCATTTGTTGGAGTTTTTAATGCCTCGCTTTTACTACTGCATGACGCTTCTTTACTCGAATCTGATGTTATTAATGGTTCTTTACTGGAATCTGATGTTGATGGGGAAACGTTTTCGACTGGACATTCATTCATTGAATTATGGTCTGGCTCTACAATTTCATCCACATGGAAACTAAAACTTTGCATGGAATAGTCTTCCCCATCATTTGATTTCTGTGGCTAATAAATACAATAAAATGGTTAGGTAACAAGTTTACAGCCGCAGTTGGTAATGAATTTAAAATCAAACAACAAAAACCTACATTATTTGCACATGTTTTGCATACTTAAGTTCATATAGTTTAACACAATATATTTACTTCCACTGTTTGGTTTTAAATTCATTATGCACACGTATGAATGAATACTCAAAGTAATGCTTACGATAAGGACCTCGGTTTGTAATACTGATATATCCAGATTTGTTCGCCCTTTCCTTGGCTGCAAAGAAGTTTTTAAAAATCCAAGATCTTGATAGTATTCCCACTTTGGGGAATATACATCATCAATTCCGGCTCCACTAGTTTTGGACTGGGATACTTTTGTAAATTCTCTTAAAAAATACGTTCTAAGATTCTCCCATCGAGATTTTGCTTCTGTTACTGAAGTAAAAAGAGAAACAATTACAATGTTAAAGGCTGAAATCAGAGAATGGGCATCATACCTGTACAGCCAATATGAACAGAAATGTCTTTAAACACTTTTTCACGGAGGCCAGTTTTTTTATAATTCTCATGCTTGGAGTTGTAGATAAATTCATTTTCCTTCACAAGGTCAATTAATTGACGAGAATTCGTCGAATGCCAATTGTACCTCTATTCAATAATTCAACTTGTTGAGAACCAATACACTCTGTACTATTTCTAAATTAAATCAAAGGCTTACCTCGACTTTCTTTTTTGCTGCCATTAAAACCTAGAAATTCTATCTCAAATCGTTAAGCCTAGCAGCGATCGACTTGAAAGCTCACTTTAAAATTTAAAGTTTCAATTATTAAAATTTTAGCATTTAAAACTAGGCCTTATCACAATTGATAATAATGGTGGTGGGAAGTTTCGAATTTTCCTTAACGCCATGCATCAAGTGAACTTTTGGAAGATAATCATTGGCTGAATGATTCTCAAAACTTTAGTCCGCCTGATTCCAATCGCCCACCTACCCCAAGGTTCGTAAAGAGAAAGCACTATATAGGTTGCCTCAATCCGCGCATTTCGCCTTCGATATTTCCCGTAACGTTCGTGTTTCATTGGCTAATAAAACGACTCTCTCACTGACGTCGTACGTGGAGATCTGCAGACGACGTAATGGTTTTCACGCCATAGTTCATCTGTATTTCTTTCGAATGGGGTTTTTCTTTCCCCGGCGCTTTCGAAATTGGAACCACGACTTTAGGCAAAGGTTAGTAATAATTATAAATACAGATTACAGATGACATGATATGAATAAGCCTGCTCTGATAGAAGTTTCTATTTGTTATGACCAAGGCTTACAATAGAATTTCTATCCAGAATCGCGATTTATGCTTATTTCCCATGTTTCTTGCTAGTTGATATTGTAACTTAAATAAGGAACTTCTTTTTAGGACAGAAAATCATTTAACATGCCTTATGGTGGAGTAACGTGTGCCGTTACTGGATGTGACAATAAATTTCGAGTAACTTCTAAATCTGATGGCAAGAAACAAATTAGTTACTTCACATTTCCAAAGGACCAAAAAGTTAGAAGAATATGGACACGTAAATGTGATAATCCAACGGTTAATACTACATACGGACGAATATGTTCTGAACATTTCCAAAATAACGATTTTGAAAGAGATCTTAAATCGGAATTGTTGGGAATTAAAACCAAAAAAGGTTAATTCCAGGTGCTGTTCCTTCTTTGAAGCTACCGTTTCAAGATTCAGTTTGTGTAAAACGTTCAGAAGAGAGAGAATCAAGAGTTAGATGTAGAGAACGAAAAAAAATTGTTACCGAATTATTGGAAAGTTCAAAGTCGTTAGACTCTGGTGTAAACTGTGATATTTCTACTGAGTCAAATGTTGATAGCAATGCTGTTAATGAGAATGTTCCTACAAATGAGATCTGTGATAAATCTGATAATTTACCTCAAACTAGTACTAAAGATGCTTTACAACGAAATTTATTCAAGGCAGTAAAGAATGACAATGAAAATATTACTAATGCTGAAGAAATTTTGAATTTCGGAGAAGAAGAGAGTCAGATAATCAGTCCGCCGGAGAACATTCCTACTCAAAAGCATCACGAAGTTGCGTGTTCTCGTTGTTCAAGAAATGATTGCAATTGTGATGCGGTTGAAAACTTAAGGAAAAGTAATATATTTTTTAAAAACTTTGCGCGTTCTGAAAAAGAAAGGAAAACGTTAGCCAAACATTTAAACATAGCCAAACATAGAATTTTAAAAAAGCAGAGGAAAAATCAGCTTCAAGCCTACGAAATCGCTTCCCAAAAATGTGCTATTCGAAGATTAAACAATGAAGTAAAACGTCTAAAGAAGAAACTTAAAGAGAGTGATGCGTATAAAAACAAGTACATGGGTTCATTAAAGCAAATTTTCACACCATGCCAAATTAAAATGCTACTAAGTAAGAAGAAAGTGAACTGGGACCGTGAAGATATAGCGAACGCTTTCACGCTACGGTACCTGAGTAAAAGAGCTTATGTTTATTTGAGAGAAAAGCGAAAAATTCCATTGCCTGGCATTTCAACTCTCCAACGTTATGCTTCTCAAATAGACCTTAGAAAAGGTTTGATCACCGATGTATTGTCGCTAATGAAATCAATAGGTCAGACTCTCTCCGACACAGAAAAATTAACCGTCCTAACATTTGATGAAGTCAATGTGAAATCCTTTTACGAATATGATGTGAAAAATGATCAGATTGTTGGGAAGCACAAATATTTACAAGTGATAATGGCTAGAGGCTTATTTTCAAATTGGAAACAACCAATATACTTGCAGTTTGACCAAAAAATGACAAAGAATATTTTGTCAAGCGCAATTGTGGAGTTACACAAAGCTGGATTTACTGTTCTGGCTTGCGTTAATGATATGGGAGGAGGCAATATGGGACTTTGGCGAGAACTGGGTATAACCATAAATAAAACCTGGTTTCACAATCCAGCTCTTCCAGATGAGATAATCTACTGTCTTGCAGATGTTCCACATGCTCTGAAACTAGTCAGAAATTGGTTTTTGGATACGGGGTTTGATTTTGACGGAACCACTATTAAAAAAGATCTTGTTGTAGCCATGTTTAAGCATGACAGGGCCGAATTGAAGACGTGCCACAAGTTAACGAAACTGCACCTTGAGTGTGTTAAAACACAACGGCAAAACGTGCGGCTCGCTGCGGAGTTATTATCACGTACTGTAGCTGTGGCCATTAAACGCATGCCTCCATCTTTAGAGGAAGATGAAGAATCTGGAATGGCAACAGTGGATTTCATTGAAACCTTAGATAGTTGGTTTGATGTTATGAATAGCTATAACCAAAATGATGGCACCAAAAGTGGATATGGAGTGGATTTGAAAGAGCAATCAGCCGCTTTGGACAAAATGACCAAGCTCATGCTGTCAATTAGATGTTTTGGTAAAAAAGGTGTGCCCTTAAAATGCTTACAACTTTTCCAAAAAGGCATAATCATAGGCAATAAATCGCTTCAGTCTCTCTTTTATGACGTAAAACGTAAATACAATATTAATTATATATTAACGCACCGCTTAAATCAGGACTGTTTAGAAAATTTCTTTTCTCAATTGCGGACACGTGGTGGTCTTGACGACCACCCGACACCACTAAACGCTTTAGCACGGGTTAAAATGATTATTTTGGGTAAGAACCCAGGAATTCTCCAAAAAAACTGCAATACAGAGTCAAAGGCCAACGATGAGTATTTTGTTACAAAACTATTTTCTCAAGCAGACCTAAAATTCGACGATGCCCAAGAGGTTAGCTGTACGTTAAATGATGAAATTGAACATCCAACCAGCTCTATTAGTACATATGAAAGCCCATTAAAGTCAACTACCCGTCACAATTTAAATATAACCACCAATTTGAATTCGCCGGTACGTTTTTTTCCACCAACAACCAGTACACCAAAATCATGCACGACTCAGCTTTCACTAAGAAAGTCACCACCCAAAATCAACCAAGAAAACCAAGAAATGGAGGTTGATAAATCGCTATATGATTTCAATCAACATGAAGAAGGGGGTCTTGAATATTTAGCGGGTTGGGTCGGAAAGAAATTTATTTCTAAATACCCTAACTTAAATTTAGTGTCAAAATGCAGAAGCAGACTTGAGCATGATTACGGAGTTCCATCGTGGGTCTCTCAACTGTCGTATGGTGGAATAATTGTACCATCGACTGAATTCGTAAATGATGTTAAACGTTTTGAAACCATTTTTCTCAACCATCATTATAATAATAATACTAATCTACAACCTACACTGTCAAATGAAGTTGGAATCGTCCGCAATGTTACTGATAAGATTTGTCTAGTATTCACATTATACCCTAGGGATCTTGTTCATACATTTGTAAAAATGCGCACTTTCATAAGAATGAAATTTTTAAATCAGCTAGTCATTGAGCCAAATCAAGATAAAAAAACAGCTAAAAAAACATTAAAATTTGTTACCTAAGAAAAACAAAGATACCTGATTTTTTGAAAATAAATTATTCTCGTTGTGATATATTCAAATGATACCTGATTTTTTGAAAATAAATTTTTCTCGTTGTGATAAATTCAAATGATACCTGATTTTTTTGAAAATAAATTTATCTCGTTGTGATAAATTCAAATGATACCTGATTTTTTTGAAAATAAAAGTATTAAATAATTCCTATTTAATATGCTTCCATGTTGAAATCAAATATATATTAGTAATTAAAAAAACCAATTAAAAACAATCTAAATTCCGAAGGTAAAAGATTCCCGCTGTAACTTTTGAATAATATCTCAACTTGTGACGTCACACGTTTTATAAAGCAGACGACGCTTCAAGCCATCCCAAAACTTTTCTCAAACCATAGAGGGATCGAGACCCCCTTGCACCTACCCGATTGAAATCTAGTTACATCAGTCAGTAAAGTCAAGTCGCTCACAACATTCACACTGCCTGATTTATTTGGCCGACTAGCAAGACAAACTTTGTCAGCTGACCAAACTTGGGTAGTGTGAACGGGGCAGTATATACCTGACTTCTCATTCTGATATATACAGTGTTCCTTCTACGCAGGGCCGGAAATAAGCACAGGACACTGGACATTGTCCAATAAAATTTTAAAATGTCCCATAATTTTTTTAAACACTAAGGGGGTCACTGGACATTTTGACCAATAACTTTTCCGAAGTTTTGATAGCTTGACAATGAAGATGAGACACTATTTATGCACACGTCAGTGGACAATGTCCAATAAATTTTCTAGTCAAATAGGGGGGTCACTGGACACATGTCCTATAAGAAATTTTTCTTATTTCCGGCCCTGCTTCTACGGCGATAATAAACTGAACTGATCTTTGGAATATTTTCGACTGAACAGTCGTCTGCTACCATCGACTCTTGGGGCTATGCTCTATTTTCGATTGCGTACATACATTGCTTTCGTCATTTGATGATCTTTTCATGAGTCATCAAATGAAGATAGCTGAATCGTTGATGGAAATCAAGATACTAAAAACGAAATATTTTAACGCTTAACACTGTAATTTCAACTTCTCAAGCCTTTCTTCTCTACTAGATAAGCAGACGACAACCGAAAGCGAGTGTACAAATTAATTTACGTCATTTATCACATGGATCTTCTCGCACTTCTTTAGTCGACCTGCCTTAAGAAAGGTGCCTGGCCGACCAAAATCGTGCCCATAATCTAACAAAATTAGCGTTGTGTGCGGTTTTCTCACTACCTCAGCTGTAGAGCCGACTTGTCAGGTCGGCTATGTCAGCTGACTAAAGTTGGATAGGAGGTTTTGGGCAGGTTTTTGCTGGTTTTGGCAATACATAATTTGATTTAACTTCAAGCAAAATGGCGCATTTCGTGCATGGGTAAATTTAAGCTATGTTTCCATTCGAAACCCTTATAATAAGTACATTTTTCTTACCCTGAAACTTGAAGTCACTTCTTATTGATTGTGCAGCAACGTCAATAGCTAAGAAAGTAAACAGTGAGCCAACCGCCAGGAAGAATCGATAGATTACGGCTTCATTTGTACTATAGTTTCCTTTATCGATGGAACAGCTATTTTTTACCATGAACTGAGCACTTCCCATTAATAACCCGAAAATGGCAGCTAGGTGAAATCCCATTTTTAGAGCGGTTTGCCTCACTCGGACTTCGAGTGTAATTTGGAACGCTTTGGATTTTGTGCTTAAACTTGGTCCACCAGTTAAGTTCTCACTCAAGTTGTCCAGTAAGCGAATATCAGAATCGGTTACTTCATACAAAGAACTTGTCCTAAAATTAAAATTATATTGAATGGTAAGAAAAACGTTTCATATAAGTAAGAACGGAAGGTAAAATATAACTGTCTTGAAAAAAATGGTAAAAATAATAGGAATTACTTCAATGGATGAAAGTTCTTATGTAATGTGAAATATTTTATGACATGAAATAAAATTTTACATGCCCTTAATTTTTTTAAATATTATTCTAGAGGGCCAGTAGGCCCTTGTAGATATGACTTGACACCCTTCCGTGATGTTATAAAACTTGCCTTTGAGTATACTAAAAATTTTTCGTCTACGTAGCGTTCTTAACTAATTTTAAAAAACATTTTTCCTAAATATATCGATATAAATTTTCAAAAAGTTTTGAATTCAAATTAATGATATGTAATTAACCTAATGAATCTTTTGGGATATGTTCTCATCCTGGAAAGATAAATAATCGGTAAAGATAAACTCTTGTCCGTTAGAGAAAATTTGAAAATAGAAAAAAAAATTGCTACAGATCTTAAAGTATTTCTGTAAACCAAACAGCAACGAATTAACAGAATAGTAATTGTGAATTGATTTCACATCCACAGACATCGCAGGGCCGTCGAGAAACTTTGCGGGCCCCGGGAAAGGTTATGGGTCGGGCCCCTAGAAAAATTCAGAAACTCATTGGGAGGCAAACCACGGTAACTGAAATTTACGATTTTCTCCGGTAAGTAACAAAAATGATAACTACCGGAGTAATTTACCACAGAATTCTTAGTTCTTTGGCCTAGAATATCGTCTAGAAGTTAATGTTTTAAATCGTCTTACACATAAAAATTTTGCTCTATCCACGCATGCGTTCTTATTTGAAAAAGGAAATAAAAATGCTGTGAAAAGTTAATGTATTTTTTTATTTAGCTTAAAAACTATCAATAAAATATATTTTTGAATGATAATTTACGCTGTAAACCCAAATCCTGGTGCACAGCAGTGGGTTTGCAAAATTAAGCACTCCGTGCACTCGCCAAAAGCATTACAAACATTCTTTTCTCGTAGCAACTAAGGTACTTTAAAGCCCGGGTATCTTCGTTTTGGACTTTTGGTTAAAGTTAAAATTCTGAAATTTCATTAACTAATAGTACTTACTGGGTACCTCTATCGCTACATTACAAGTTTGTACCTATTATATTTGTACCTATTATACTTACGAAAGTCAAATTTTCACTATTTCACTCATGAAAATTCTAAGGTACTTCTGGAAGAGCTAGTAACCTAAAATTTGGGATTTATTTAGTATGTAATTTATAAAGTAAGGGAATATTTAAAAATTCTACAATTTCTTTAAATTGCGTTTCAGCTCTCATTAACTATAAAAGGAAGTGAAATCCTAACCAAAAAATACTAACGTGCAAAAATATGCAAAGCTTCGTTTTGGAACTGTTACATCATAAGTTCTATGATCCCTTGTACAGCTAAGTTTCATATAAATATTTTTGAATTTTATACGCTTTTATATAAAACGTATTGTTACTTGGATAAAGCACAGCAAAAATAAGATAATTATAACAATATTACCTATATTATAACCATAACCAAGTAAATATATGCATTATATAAAGGAAGTTTACAAAATTTTATTTAAAACTTGACTGTAAATGACATGTCAGAACATTTTACGGTGTAGCAGGTCCCAGGCGAAGCTTGTCATATTTTTACATGTTATTTTTTTTCGGATAACTAGTTTAGAAGTTCATTTAACTTAAAATTATGATATTTTTAGGCTTCTTCAATTTCAACTCACAAAATATGAAGATACAACAAAGCAAACTATTTACGAGCGACTGCGAGACGCTATATGCACTACATGTTGTGTTGTTTAATTATTAGACCACTTTGCCTAAACCCGTAAACATTAACTTTGAAGACAGAAAGCTGTTGGCATATGACTTATTGGCTTATGATATATTTAATTATATTTATGGCGGAGCGATTGTTCTCAGCAAAGAAACAACTGTAAAAATGTTGAATTTTTTCCGTGGCCTAGGGTGATTCCCGTGAGAAACAAAACTTAAACCTCCGTTTTATATTTTACTTTCAGTGATTCATGCTTAGTGGGAAAAGGGGAGAATTAGAGACTGAGAGCATTTTAATAGAAGACTCAAGTAATGAAACTACCATTCTTCATTCAATTTTTAGCTTTTACTGTTTAAGCTCTAGTAGAAGATAACATTTTTTTTAAACTATTACATTTAAATTTTCAAAATTATTATCGACTAGAATTAACAAAGGTCGAGGCCAAGCCGGCCCCCCTCAGGAGATACGGGCCCCGGGAATATGGACCGAATTGCCCCCCTCTCTCGACGGCCCTGCGGTCACATTGGAAAAATAGTCTGACTTAACCGTGTTTAATAAGTCGTATTTCTTTCGCTTGTCTCCCCCACTGGGATGAGATAGGTCGTAAGGGTATTTTTATTTCCCATAGCAGACAGCACCTAAATGAACGAATTATTTAAATCAAAAATCTAGTTCCTTTCTTAAAATTTAACTAGTAAGCGACCCTGTTTAAAAAACTGTATACCTCTAAAAATATTCATGTCAATCCCACTTAAAAATGCATTACCATATAAGGAAATCTTGGGACTTTTATCTCCCTCTTTTTTAACTAAAGTCGCATTTGGTTTATTATCCTCAATTTAAGTCGGTGCTTGTCGAACGAACATTCTTAAAAATATTATCTGAAAACTTTCGGACTTTTTAGTCGAGTTAGAAAGTAATTAAGCTCGCCCAATTTGAGTATCTAAACTTTCGCGCAACAGTTATAATAGAAGCGTCTTGAAGTGGGAACTTAGGCTGTTGAAATTGCTTTAAACTGGCTATGGAGGGGGTTTTCCAAACCGGTAACGAACCAATTCCCCTGTAAGTGTGGGCGTAGCTTTAGCTGGTAGTGAACTGCTTCAAAACTAGCAAATTTGCTGCAAAAATTCAGAATTCCCAGAATCTAATTCAGTTGCATAATATCTTGAGGTAAAGGTACCAAACATTCTTCAAGCTCTTTTTCAACAGGGCATTAGATGCTATTCGACGGAAGAAACTCCATCTCAGTTAAAAAAACCTAAAAAGAGTATATAAACACCCCAAGGTATTTGCTCCTGGCCCATTGGGCCGAATCCCATTAGACCGAATGTCCCATTGAACCGAATCCCGTTGGACCGCATATAGCCAAAATGTGCGGGTTTATTATCTTAAAATTTTCATTGCTATTAAAAGATATATTTTTAACGCCGTATTTTAAATCTGAATTAAAAAATACCTCTTTTGGTTTAAAGAAAATACCCTTGTCCTTAAGCTTGCGTCTATCAATACACTTTCCTATATAAATAATTATACTGTGATGGTCAAATCCCAAGTTTAAAAGGATGCCTCTATTGTAACCGAGCCGAATCAAAGCCAACCTGAAATGATCCGTAAAACAATCAATATTTTGGAAAAGGCATATATTTATTGTTCAAGGTACTTAATAAATGCAGCGTTAATTGCTCCAGAATATTTTTAAAAATAATTTGTTGGAAAAGGCCCGCTTTTATTATGCAAAGACCTCAATGAAAATAAAAATATTATGGAAAATCGGTTATCCAGCCTAACCTAACCTAACATAACCCAACTTAACCTAACCTAATATAACAGTAATGTTTTGGAAAAGGCATATTATTTGAGAAGTCAATGAAGCTAAACATCAATATTTTGGAAAAGGCGTAACATTGTTAAATGATTTATAAAACTAATATACTTTCGGTTGAAGGGAATTCGTTCCAATGGGATTCGATGGGATTCGATTGAATGGGAAAAAATTCCCTTTTTTATTGAAAACCGCCATTGGGCTAGATTTTAAAATACTAGCTAGAAATTTTCGGACGAATGGAATTCGTTCCAATGGTATTCGGTTGAATGGGCAGACTCCAAGGTGCTTCCTAACACCTTTGAAACACCTTTTTATTTTGTAGGGCCATGCATTTCTATTTTCAAAGTACAACTTCTATAAATTCTCTTTAATATTAAATTTAAACAGTAAAAGCTTACGTGAAATGATCGAAGTGTATGTTGCGAGTTTTATCGTTGTCTCACTATGATCTCCCTCATTATCTCCGAAGCCAACATTCAGTTTTGTAACCTAAAACAACCAAAGCAATTAGAAGTTTTCTGCTATGGTTTGACCTTCTGATTGTAAACAATGACATAGTTTAACAAGGAAATTCATAATGACATAGTTTAGCAAGGAAATTCATTATTATTCTAATAATTTGAATAGTTACACTTTAAAAGCAATACCAAATCTGACGGAGAATAAAGATACATACTAAGACTGTCAAAAGCTTAACTTATTTGGCTTAAAACAAAACATATATCGATAATTATACTATAGGTAAGAGTGTGGCGCACTCCGGTAAGCCAAGCTTCTGAGCGACAAAGCTTATGGGAATACGACACATGTAGGCGATCCTACTGGAGGTTCAGCAACACGTATTTCTACCTTTCCAAAACGAAGCTAGCTGACTCAGCCGAGACGATAGAGAGAATCATAAACGTAGCCGGACCCTAGCCGTGAAATTGACGAAACCGATAACCGAAACGCGGTGCAATTACAGGGTTGCCAAGCTATACATTTTTAAAACCCACAAAATAGTAATTGCCCACTTGAGATAAAAATACTTAGTCTTTGTCAACTGTTACTACCCCCATTTATGGAACGGTGTAGCCTATTGGATCAAAGCCTGTCAAACTTTAATTTTGCCTCTCGTGGCAATCATTTCTGCTCTTCTATAATCCGAATTTTCTCTCGTAATTAAGTTATGACTAGAAACCCTCACCACAGGCAATTTTATCGTACAGGTGCAACTCTCGTATTAACAATTCATAAAATTCAAACCCTCGAGTTCTAGAGTGGACAGCTTTAAAAAAATAATTGCAAATGTCAAAATGATGGATTCAGTTGTAACACTAAACACATCTTTGGATTAACTGCTCCAAATGTTCTGAAACTTTACTGAGACATGTGTCACAATCTATTCTTTTATACTAAAATATGGTTTCAAAGTTTAGTTTTAAAATGGAGGGTTTTTTAAACAAAAAGCAGACATAGTAAATATATTTTTATTAATAGAACGATCCACTCTAAAGTTGAATGATCCTGAATGGAATTGTTGTCGAAAAAGTGGACGTAACTTTTTCAAATAATTGAGAGGGATTAAATTGATAAGTAGTTAATCAATCTAATACGGTGATGAAACGTTTTTCAATGCCTCAAAAATTTTCATTTCACTTTCTCTTAAATGGAGGATGAAAAGGAAAACCAAGTTTTTTTTATAAATTATTCTACTAATTATAAGACCAATCTGCATTGTGAAACATACAGGAAATACCTCCGAATGATTTTAAAAATCAAATTAGTTTGAGATTTCATGTATAATTTTACATCTTCGACCAATCGCGTAACTCCCTGATAAGAGAAACAGAATCGATAAAAATCACTTGATTTTTCATTTCACCCTCTAAAGAGTTCAAACTAAGCACAAATTAAACTTTTACTTAAGCACTTCTTTAAATTTAAAATTTTCAATATCCAGTAATCCATATCATTTATATCGATGATGTTAAGTCTTGGTTCTATCCAAGACAGTTTTGATTAATTGTGTTTATAGTTTTTAATAATTTCCTTAGAACTAAAATCCGGATCCTTAATGTTTGGTCAAAATTTCAAAGAAATCCTTTAAATGGTTCATTAAAAAAATATAGTAGCTAGGGGTGGTTTTCATTTGAATAAAATTAATAGAACCTTTTGACAAAAAACTGGAAATTTCCCCTAGAAATAGAATGGGCATTTTTTTCCCAAACCTACCCGTTTGTCGATACTCTTTTAAAAATAGGTTTGTTACATTTGAAAGCGATTTCAAATGAAAGGTACAACATACCCTTACAAAAATCTTCTTTAGAACTCTTTAGAAACTTTCTTGGGAAATTTCTTTAGAAATGCTTAAGGAGTTCTTTGGAAAATTGGGGAATATTGGCCCCTTTTTCTTTGGAAAATGCTTTGGAAATAACTTTGGAATTTTCTTGGGAAATAACTTTGGAATTATCTTGGGAAATATCTTTGGAATTTTCTTGGGAAATATCTTTGGAATTTTCTTGGGAAATATCTTTGGAATTTTCTTGGGAAATGTCTTTGGAATTTTCTTGGGAAATGTCTTTGGAATGTTCTTGGGAAATGTCTTTGGAATTTTCTTGGGAAATGTCTTTGGAAATATCTTTGGATTTTTCTTGGGAAATATCTTTGGAATTTTCTTGGGTAATATAGGGAAGATTATGGGGTAAATTAATTTAGCCCTCTAGAAACGAGGATAGTTCTCACATACAGAACCATATCCCAATGCAGGGAGTGCAGTTCTTATATGCTGAACAACACCCCTTGTAGCAGGGCAGTTCTCGCATGCAGTGCGAAACTGCTTATAAAGTCAAACATATAATCGACTTAAAAACATTCGAAAACGGCAGAAAGTTTTAACCTTGTGCAAAATGTATGGGGTACTAAGTGGGTTTTGGAGGCTTCCACGGCCAAGCAGTAGATACAAATGTTGTTGTTAAGTTTAATAATGTATTTTCACTGACAGTTTTTTGAGTACCAGAAACTCGTTTAACCTAATTTTATCTACAATATTTTTAAAAAACATTTACTTTGGATTGCAATTACGCTCGAAATAAAGATAAAACATGTCACAAAAGAATTAATTTTAGGTTAATTTTACTTCTCAAAAGCGAAAGTTTCGACTGCCAGCTTATACTCCCTGCAAATCTAAACATCACGATTTTAATTACGTGTATTTTACTTTTAATTTAATTTATCCTTTGCATAAACACCTCACTAATTATTAAAGGCAAAAAAACGACAATAGGTAAATTTGATAAACCATTTCAGCAATTGCTGAGCCTTATCTACAGGACAAGCCTTTGTGAAACGTTTTAAATTATTTAGCTATCAAGTCAATGTCTATGCAGGAAAACTTTAGCTAAACAATTTGGGTACAAATATTTTGAGATAATTATATGTAAAGCATAATTGAAATATATATGGTCCTTTGAAATTCATGTCTAGAATTCTTAACGAATTTCATCGGAAAATTAAACACCAGACTTTCTTTGGAAATTTATCTCAAGATTTCCTTAAGAATTTCGTTGGAAAATATTCCATAGACGTACTTTGGAAATTTATCTCAATAATTCCTATCGAATTTCTTTGGGAAATTAACCCTAGACTTTCTTTGGAAATTAATCTCTAGAATTCCTAAAGAGTTTCTTTGGAAAATAAACCTTATACATTCTTTTGAAATTTACCTCTAGAATTCCTAAAGAATTTCTTTGGAAAATATTCGTTATACCTTCTTTGGAAATTAATCTCTTGAATTCCTAAAGAGTTTCTTTGGAAAATAAACCTTATACCTTCTTTGGAAATTTATCTCTAGAATTCCTAAAGAATTTCTATGGGAAATAATCTCAAGACATTCTTTGGACATTTGTCTCAAGACTTCTTTAGGAAATTCCAAAGAAAGTCTTTGGGAATTGTTCCTTTAGAAAATGATCCCAAGGGCTCCATAGGGTTCCAAAGAATGGCCTTTGGAATTCTTAAGAACATTTTTGTAAGGGTATACGCCTTTATCTTTCAAATGAAAGGTACAACATATACGTCTTTATCTTTTTTTTTATAGTTTTAATTACTCTGACTTACGTCGTTTTACCCTGAATAAAACACTTCTGGATTTCGGACGTTTTATCATGGTTAGTTTGTCAAATTGTTAACGCAATAAACTCACCTTAAAGGTTTTTTAGCTTGGTAAATAAATCGTACATGTACCAATTATGTGTAGGTCTTTAATTATCATAAATTTTCTCACCAGATTAGGATCTTCAAGGGTGAGATACATTTTGCATCGAAAGTGTTCACTTTTGCTTGTTTGTTTTTCACAAGGGAAGTGGGCGTGGAAAAGGAAATCGCGGCTGGCCATTCCCAGACTGTCCACCATCAGGTCAGGTTGCTTCGGGACGTATTCTTTTCGTGTCACACCGTGCAGTTTAACTTTTGGATGCCAAACTGATTTTTGCGGGAGTCTGGTGTCCTCGATCGCGGAAAAACTGTCATTTGCTGCGCCCCAATTCAGGCTGACGTCTTCCCAAACCTTATTGCGTTATAAAATACTATTATTGTTAAATATTAAAATACGCCTTAAATTAACCTGAAAACATTGAAAAAAATCCATTGGCTTAGAGATAGGGAAGGCCAATACTAGCTTAACCCGATACCGAAACTGATGTTAGCTAAAGATTAACTCTCTAGTGATACTACAAAATAACCCCACATTAATCGGATCAATTGGTAGCCACAATGACTTTAGAAGAGAAAAAAAAACATTTTTACCAGAACAGGTGCTGAATTAAAGAGGTGTTGTTTCAAACCTAAAAGTCACTCTTTTTAACTAAATATATGAACATACTAGCTGTTGCCCGCGGCGTCGCTCGCGTGTAATAAGAACTTCCATCAAAAGGATATAAAGAATGGGTAGATTTTACTGACGCCTAATATTTTTGCAACACCCTAGGAGCAGCGAAGGCACTCGGCGTTGCCCGTCAGCCCGTCGGTACATTTTTTATTACTTTTCACGCGGACATTATTCCATAAAGAAGAGTTTTTAAATTTATGGCCGTCATTTCAAAAGATGGCAACAAATCGAACCAAAAAGACCATTCAGCCCGTCTATAGGTTAAAGGAAACCAGTGTACTAAATATTTGTGAAATCGGTTGAAACGCGCGGACTCAGTTGCATAGAGAAGATTTTTTACATTTCTGGGCGCCATTTTTTAAGATGGCGGCGGATTGGAAAAATCTTTCTTAGTACGCGCCTACTACTTATGAGTAACGTTCCTGCAAATTTTCAGCCTTCTAGGGCAAGCGGTTTGGTCTAGGCGTTGATTATCAGTCAGTCAGTCAGGACTTTGATTTATATAGATATAGATTGAATGTTAATGAGCGGTCTATTATAAAAGAAATTTAGAAAGTATGATATGTGGCTCAATCAAACCGATTTTCAACGAGTATCAGTGAAGTATAGGATAAAACTAACCGATCTGACACTATCGGTAAACTCGTAGTATCGGTGCCGACTTAGAACTATTGAAATTTAAACAATCATCAAATTGTCGGGACCCATAAAAGTTTTTGGAAAGCTCGATTGCAAACAATTCATTTCCTATGTTTCGCAAAAAATGACTGTCTAATAATTCTCCTATGTAATTTGAAAATTACTTGCTATTTAAATCATATGCTACTGAGAAAACAAATTAAATTGGATTCAACGCCAGGTATTATCAAAAACATATACGAGTGGGCTCGACATTTGTTGCCAAAGCTTCAATGTGATCATCTGCTCCTGGTGATAGTATTAGGCCTATTCTACTGAATAAGTAGATATCCTAATATTTTGTGTTGTAAAAAATATAAAAGAGAAGTATGGATGAACTTGATTATATAATAAAATTAAACTACTAAATGCACATTAGTCGAACAATGTTTTGACTTTACCGCACAGTCTCTTAAGGGGTCTGGATACCTGTTTTACCTCGAAATGTGCCGTTTTCCAATTTTTTACTTCTAGCTTGAGCGTTGCCCCTTTTGTCAGGGAAATTATCCCCGAGTCATTAAATTTCTCCGCTGACCCTTAATTTATGCAAGGCATTAGAGTCCAGTAAGCACTGTCAGCTATCACGCCCCACTGAAGGTGCTCGGTGTTTTCAACTGGGAACAGCCCTTGGAGTAAATGCCTCTCGCTTACCTCAAGGGTTTGGCATCAATTCCCTCAAACGAAGCACACTTTCAAACATAAACATTTTAACCTTTTCCTATATGCACAACCAGCCCCTACTTCGGCTCTGACATCAACAAACACGTTTCTGGATAACTATTATTCTCAGTCTTATGACAATGATGCCGGCATATGTAACACTCAGTGGCAAAACCAAGGGCGTTAGACACCACTGCGGAAGAAACCATCCTCGATCAGCTTCAGAGACGAGCGGAAAAGACAATTAGATTGTCTTTGGTCCCTTCGTCATCCGGACAATCGTTCTTATGAGAATTCCCTGGATCTGAAGCTAAACTTCAGACAAAATGGTAATTCGTTCGGGCTTGGGTAAACAGTGCTGGATCTATACAGTCGCTGTCGAGACAGTGGGTGCCCATAGTAAATAATCTCAAGTTTTAACTCCAATGATCATTCGGAACATTCGCGACACGGTAGAGGAGAACATCTTTGAATTTAAAAAACGAAGCAAAAGGGTCTTATTCCGATTTTAAAAAACAAATATTACGTATGTACTGAATACAAACTCTTTTACCAAAAGCGGATTATGCGTCACACATAAAGTACGTAAGTCCCACTTTTCCATAGCTTTGGCCATGGATTTCATGACATTCCCGAGGTAAAAACTAAGCAGACAAACAAAACAGCTTTTAACTAATCATAAGCCCCCTAATCGTAGATAACCTTTTTAATGCCAGACCAATCGGCGACGGCTACAGTACTATTTTCTTGCATGAGACCTCGACTCGACCTCGCCGTCAACATAACCGGGAAGCTCGGAAGGCTAATTTGTGGTATCGTTCGTTAGTCGTTATAATATATTCAACGTTTTTAAGCTCAAGTTTCGAACATTTTCGAGTCATTTAATAATTGTTCAACTAAATATTATAAGAATTGTTTTTAATTTCAACAGAAAAATAGCTCTGCGAATAATAGGAGACTCGAAAACTGAACTAAGCCTTGACTAGGTATCAGTGATATCCCGAGAACAGAAAACATTTCTCGTAAATAAAGCGGATACACGGCGTCTTAAATAGTCCAAGCAAAAGCTACCCAGATTGATAAGATCTTCGTGCCTTACTCCCAAATAATCTTTGGTATTGTGAATAGTTTTATCCAAAAAATATTTTAGACACCCTTCTCAGTCTTTATAGTAGTTCCCTGGTAAATCGGTTCTTAAGGCGGAAGGATATTAAGGACGCGAAGAAGCCGTGTTACTGAATTATGTTCCTCCGCGTAAGGGGAGGTCTTTCCTAGGAGCTTAGAGAATATCGTGTAGCTCCCCCAAGCACACGCTAAGTACTTCATGTGAAAAGCCTAATCGGCTTCTGCTTTTACTTCTGAAAAAAGAACCTTTGATGGTAATGCTGCGATTTTGAAAACCTTTAGTTCCCGAAAATTTCTCTAAAAATTTAATTATCTAATCCAAAATACTATCAATAAAATGATAAGAAAATATTTTAGAGATCGCTATAAGTATGAAACGTAGTACATTTTCATACTAGAGAATTTGTTTCCAGATTTGGCGCGCCTACGCTTTTACGCCCCAAGGGAGAAGTTTTGGTACTTTGAGTAAAAGGGGGCAATACCGCCGCTGCCTAAGGGGTCCACCAAAAGCACGATGGGCTAAAGAAATATGGAACAAAATGTTGATTACATGACATAAACTGAGTTTCACACTTATTGGGGACTATTTATTATTTTCTTATGATAAAATATAAAAAACCAGTGTTCAATTTAATATGTAAGTTTATATAAAGTAGATGTCGTTTATGCCAGCTTTTCAGAAGTTCACAATTTACCCAAAAGATGACGCAGTTGTTTTAAATAGAAGTTTTCATTATGTAGTTGACTTAAAATACGGACGAGATGGTCACTCAGTAACTCATAAAAAGGTTCAAGCAATTTCGCTGTTCTTAGACTTCGATGGGATTCTAAACCCGCACTACCGAATCCTGTATGGCGAAACAACAGACATACGCTGCATTTCCAACTTCAATTGAAGTCTCGTCGCTCAAAATTGTTCAATTATTCTTTTTTAAAATGATATAACGCGCAAATAAGGTGAATTATTAACGAGGAAAATATATAATATTAGTTATATATTTAATTTTATACTTAAGATAATCTTGCTTCTTAGCTCAGTTTTATTATAGAAAGAGTAATAAAGTTCTCTATCTCTGTGTCTGTTTGAGTGCGTCCGTGGTTACACTATTGCACCACGTTAGCAGTTTGCCTTGTCTTTGTATGTAATGATATCCAACAAAATTATAATTATCTTTTTACCCCTCCGAGTGACGATGACGTCACGGAGAGGTTTTACACTGGACGTGTCTGTGTGTGTGTGTGTCTGTCTGTCTGTCAGACACCACGTGACCGCGTTCGCAGTTTACAAATCGGAGCAAACGTGTTCGCCATTTCCGAACTGCTTTCACAGTCACGGAAATGGCTCTTCTACTTGAGTTCTCACAACACCATCTTCTGGGACCCTATTCTCTAACTACATTTGGATCGTTCCTAATCCAAATGATTTGGATTTGGGGTCGGCTCATCCCCAAATGAATCTAATCCGTATTCTGTAACTCCAAATCCCTTTTCATTTGGTTCAAACCCTATCCAAACATTTGGCAAGCCAAATGGCGGGCCAAATCGTCATTTGGATAGCTCTTTTCCCCATTTTCACCCCGTTTGTGGCCGCCATTTTTTTAAGGGGAAACAATTTGAGAGTGGGTTCTTTTTCGTGGTCATTTTCATATTTTTTGAGGATTTGCTGATGGATGGATTTTAAATATAATATATAAAGTAGGTTTCAAGCTTTAATATAAGCCTAACATCATAATTTTCCACCTTTTTATTGTCCCACAATCTATTTCTAAACTTGGCCCTTTTTTTAAGGCGGTGAAATTGCGCTAAGCCTTGGCTTACCGTTAATTTTTGCCATTTAAATGTTTGCCTTTCGTTGCCCGTTACTTCGCCTTCCCTTATCGTCGTATTTTTAAAGTTTAGACTTTGAAAGTAGTGCTTTGTTTTCTTAAATTTAACTTAATTGTATAAGATTTCAATATTATAATAGCGTTAAACGTCGGTATTTACGAATTCAAGGGACGCGCCTTGCATTTGAATTTCGTCCCCTCGAAACTACCCCCTTTCTTTTTCTTTATCGCCGTCTCGCTTCAGCCCTCAAAACACAGCTGTAGTGAGAAATGATGTTATTTACTAAAAATGTATGCGGTCAGTGTGTTGTTTTTGTATTTTAAAGCTTCTAATCGTGGTGCGCGTCGAGGTTTACGAATCCAACGTGTGTTGCGAAATGAAAATCAAGGGTGGATACTATATGATCTATGCTTTAAAAGGAATTTGGCCGCGAAAGTCAAGCAAAACGGTATTAGGCCTTGCCAAAAACTGACTGAGCTATAGTAAGCCTTCGTCAGATTATCACATGTCATATGATATAAGAAATTGACCCTCGGATATCCTGTGACTAGGAGATGGTTATAAAGTTACTAACTCTCGATTTTGGAGGTAGATACTGTCTAGTGACACTTAAAGTAACGATTTAATCTTATAAACAGACTACCATCATAAGCCCATATCGTAAATTAACCGATGTTGATATCAAAGCTTAATAATTTTTTTTAACTCCATGAATCATAAATATCAACATCAACAATTATCTACTGAAAGGCCATTCAAATTTCTCGCAACATTTCAAATTAACGAGTAGAAATGTGCAAATGAAGTTCAAACCGATAAATTGGGCAAATTGCTATATTGGTCACCGTTACCGATCACAGATAGATTTGCGTCCTTCAGTAGTGTTTATTATGCTTGTAAAATGGTAAGCGAAATCTGTGATTAAAGTTTAAAATAGACATGAGCAAAAAGTGCTTCAAGTCATATCAACTCGATTACCGAATATCTAAATTTGACCAAAATTAACAAAATATTCTCTTCATGATTAAAAATCTTGTTTGAAGCAGCAAGCGGCCATCTAATCCTTATTTACCTCTTTCAGTAGATGATTGATTGATATTTCAGTTTCATTGAGTTTAAAAAAATTGCTTCCACCATTGGTTAATTTACAATATTGACCAATCGACAATCACAAATTTTACTAAGTTAAAAAAAACCGGTTAAAAAACGAGTTAAATTCTAATATTAAACATATGTACTAGTTAATTCCTCGTAGGTAATTAATTTATTGCCTTAGTGATATTAATTATGAATTTTATATACACAAAATAAATGTTTACTTGTAAAATTTAAATGTAAAATGTGTGCCTTATTTCCCAATTAATAAAAGATATCCACCTATTTTTCATTCAAATTAATTTCCCAATTAATTCTAAGGGAGCGGTAGCTCCCTTAGATAAGGCCTGATGACGGCTTTAATGTATAAGGAAGGTTTTTGGATTGGTTTTAACTTTTTTCGTATTAAGTTTATTGTTTCGAAATTTTTCTACTGAACTAAAATCCGGGCCCTTAATATGTGGTAAAAATTTCAAGATGATCCACCTAATAGTTTATTTTCAGGACAGAAAGCATAAAGTTGCTAAGGGTGGTTTTCATTTCCATAAAATTAATCACAGATTTTGGCGAAAAACTAGAGAATCTCCATAGAAATAACATGGGAAATTTTCCAAACTTACCCATTTTGTAACTACCCTTACAAAAATAACTATACGTTTGATAGATTTGAAAACGGTCTTAAATGAAAGCCCCATTTTTAAAGTGGGCGCCAATTTTTGTTTCATTAAGAAAAGCAAAGTTTAAGTATTGTTTTTAATAGTTTTAAGTACCTGCTCCGAATTACGTGGTTTACCTTTAAACTGTGGAGCTTAAGACTTTTTTGCTTGGGTTAAGTAATAAAGAAAGTCATTCTAGGACATACGTCGTTTTACTGCGGATAATCAAATTGGTAGGGCAATTAGCTAGCTTAATTGTCATTATAACTATTGCGCGTCCAACTAATTTAGTTGCGAAGTACAGATTAAACTTAATTAAACAAAATAAGCAATTAAAGATAATTAAACAAAATAA
Source organism: Phalangium opilio (assembly GCA_019434445.1). NCBI lineage: Eukaryota > Metazoa > Arthropoda > Arachnida > Opiliones > Phalangiidae > Phalangium > Phalangium opilio. Next base: position 421,777 of record JAEQBA010000038.1, on the reverse strand, counting down.
GCAATTAAAGATAATTACCAAATATAGGTAATTAAATTTTTACACGAGTCTGCTTGTGTACAAGTCTACGGAATCTTTTAAGCGCAGACCTACAGAATATTTTTGTGCAAAGGAGTATAAAATCTCTTTGTGCAGAGGCCTATGCAATCATTTCGTGCACAGGCCTATGGAATATTGTTTTACACAGGCCTCTGGAATATTGTTTTACACAGGCCTATGGAATATTGTTTTACACAGGTCTACGGAATGTTTTTGTGCAAATCTGCATGGAATCCTTTTGAGTATAGGAGTATGGAATCTTCTGTGCACAGGTCTATGGTATTTTTGATCATGGGTCTATGGTATTTTTGATCATGGGTCTATGGAATATTTATGTGCACAAGTTTAAAGAATCTTTATTTGCACAAGTTTGAAGAATCTTTATGTGCACACAAGTCTGAAGAATCATTATGTGCACACAAGTCTGAAAAATCTTTATGTGCACACAAGTGTGAAGAATCTATGTGCACACAAGTGTGAAGAATCTATGTGCACACAAGTCTGAAGAATCTTTATGTGCACACAAGTCTGAAGAATCTTTATGTGCACACAAGTCTGAAGAATCATTATGTGCACACACAAGTCTGAAGAATCTTTGTGTCCAAGTGAAAAATCTTTATTTGCACAGGTCTACGACTTCTGTTTGTGCACAGGTCTACGACTTCTGTTTGTTCACAGGTCTACGACCTCTGTTTGTGCACAGGTCTATGGAATCTGATTTGCTCATTTCTATGACATCTCTTTTTGCGCAAGTCAATAACATTTGTTTATGCTCAAGTCTAAAACATCTGTTTGTACACAAGCCTAAAACATCTGTTTGTGTACAAGTCTAAAACATCTGTTTGTGCAGAAGTCTATTCCATCTGTTTGTGCACAAGTCTATTCCATCTGTTTGTGCACAAGTCTAAATCATCTGTTTGTGAACAAGTCTATAACACCTGTTTGTGATCAATTCTATAACACCTGCTTGTGAACAAGTCTATAACACCTGTGTGTGAACAAGTCTATAACATCTCTTTGTGCACAAGTCTATAACATCTGTTTATTCACAAGTCTATGACATCTGTTTGTGCACACGCGAGTGACGTCTGTCTGAGCAAAGGTCTACGGAATATTTTTGAGCACGGGTCTACGTATTATTTTTGTGCAAATGGGTATGGAATCTTTTTGAGCATAAGGGTTTGAAATCTGTTTGAGCATAGGGGCATTGAAAATGTTTGTGCATAACTCTATGTCTATAACATCTCTTTTTGCGCGAGTCTGCGACATTTCTTTGTGCACAAGCCTGTGATTCTATTTGTGCACAAGTGTACGAAATATTTTTATGCATTGGTGTACGGAATATTTTTATGCACAATTGTACGAAATATTTTTGTGCACAGGTGTACGTGAAAGTTTTGTGCACAGGTGAACGTGATATTTTTGTGCAAATGTGTAAGGAACATTTTTGAGTATAGGGATATGGAATGTTTTTGTGCAGAGGTCCATGGATTATTTTTGTGTACAGGTATATGGAATGTTTTTGTGCAGAAGTCCGTGGAATATTTTTGTGTACAGGTATATGACTCATGTTTGTGCACAAATCTATAGAATGTTTTGTACACCGGTCTAGGACATATGATTGTGCACAAATCTATAGAATGTTTTGTACACCGGTCTAGGACATATGATTGTGCAAAGGTCTAAGGTATGTGTTTTTGCACAAATATTTGACATCTATTTATGCACAAGTCTAAGGTATCTGTATGTACAGGTCTACAAAATATGTTTGTGCACAAGTCTGAAGAATCTTTATGTGCACAAGTCTGAAGAATCTTTATGTGCACAAGTCTACGGAATCTCTTGTGCAAATGTCGATGACATCTCTTTTTGAGGAAGTCTATGAAATCAGTTTTTTACACAAGCATATGACATCTGTTTGGGCACAAGTCTATAACATCGGATTGTGCAAAACCGTGTGACTTCTGTTTGTGTACAAGTCTGTGGAATCTATTTGTGCACGAGTCTACGAAATATATTTGTGCGCAAATCTATGGAATCTGTTTATGCGCTAGTCTACGGTATCTGTTTGTGCACGGGTCTACGGAAAATGTTTGTGCAAATGGGTGTGGAATATTTTTGAGCATATAGGGGTATGGAATGTTTCTGAACAGGTCCAAGGCATGTTTTTGTGCACAGGTCCATGGAATGTTTTTGTACACAGGTCTATGTCACATGTTTATACAAAAGCCAATAGAATATTTTGTGCATAGGTCAATGGAATCTTTTTGTGCACAGCACAGTTTTATGAAATATTTTGTGCGCAGGTCTAGGGAATATTTCTGTGCAATGGTTACATCTCCATGAAATCTTTTGTTCACAGGTCTATGGAAACTTGGTGTGCACAAGTCTATAGAATGTTTTTGTGCACATGTCTATGACTTCTGTTTGTGCACAAAACTATGGAATCTGGTTTGAACATGTCTATGACATCTGTTGTGCACAAGCCTGTGACTTCCACTTGTGTACAAGTCTACGCAATTTTTTTGTGCACATGGCTACGGAATCTGTGCAAAGATCTCCGGAATCTGTTTGTACACAGGCCTACGGCATCTGTTTGTGCACAGGTTTAAGGAATCTGTTTCTTTACAGGTCTACGGCATCTGTTTGTGCACAGGCCTACGGCTTTTTTTTTGAGCACAGGTCTAGGGAATCTTTTGTGCACAGTTTTATGGAATCTCTTTGGGCACAGGTCTATGGAATATTTTTGTGCACAGGTCTATGAAATCGTTTTGTGCAAATGGGTATGGAATCGTTTCGTGCAATTGGGTATGAAATTGTTTTGTGCAAATGGTTATGGAATCTTTATGGAAACAGGTCTATGACTTCTGTTTGTAAACAAGTCTAAGACTTCTGTTTGTGCACTAGTCCGTGGAATGGTTATGGAATCTTTATGGAAAGATATCTATGACATCAGTTTGTGCTCAATTCTACGGGATCTGTTTGTGCACAAGTCTACGGGATCTGTTTGTACACAATTATATGACATGTGTTTTCACAAGTCTATGTTATCTACGAAATATGTTTGTGCACTCAGGGTGACCACAAATAACCTTGTAATAGTTATAGGAAAATAGGAAATTTACAATTGATTTACAGGAAATTATAGGAGACTAGCTGTTACCCGCGGCATCGCTTGAGTGTAGTAAGAACTTCCATCAAGTATGGGTACATTTTACTGATTCGACTAATATTTTTGTAGCATCCTAGGAGCGAAGGCACTCGGCGTCGCCCATCAGCTCGTCGAAACATTTTTTATTACTTTACACGCAGACATTCTATAAAGAAAGGTTTTTAAATATCTGGCCGCCATTTAAAATATGGCAACAAATCGATCCCGAAAGACCATATAGCCAGTCTATAGGTTAAAGGAATCCAGTGTACTAAATATTTGTGAATTCGGTTGAAACTCACGGACTTTCTTACAAAGAGAAGATTTGTTACATTTCTGGGCGCCATTTATGAAGATGGTGGCGGATTGGAAAAATCTTTCTTAGTACGCGCCTACTACTTACGAGTAACGTTCCTCCAAATTTTCAGCCTTCTGGGGCTAGCGGTTTGGGCTGGGCGATGATTATCAGTCAGGACTTTGATTTATATAGATATAGATGTATAATTAAAAAAACAGGAAAAGACAAGAGAACTACTCTTGAAAAAATAGCAAAATATAGGTTGCAAATGCTTTGAAAGTAATAAGACAAGATTTACAAAGGAGCTTCGGTTTAATTATAACCATAAGTTCGTAAGATATGTTACATAAATTTGTCACTGGAACCTGAGAGCTTGTCTCGAAGTGACGTAAATGAAACGTCATAGATTCTCGTAAAGCGACGCCTGATGAGGCCCTGTCAAAGGCTTAGTACAGACTAAATAGAAAGATGGAGTAGAAAATCGAGTGTAGTCAATTCTCGCGTCGTTCTCGAACTAGCTCTCTTTAAGTCTCTAGCATTTCGAAATATAGGAAGTGTCATACTTATGGAACGTAATCTTAGAAACATATGCTATAACTTTAAAACCACAGACTTCCGTGACAAATATTTTTAGAGGCTTCCATAGCTTTGGTGATATATAACAAAACCAAAAGTGAGAGCCCACAAAATATCTACAATTTCAAAAAATAGGAAAATATAGGAAAATTATCGAAATTATAGGAACTAATAGGAAGACATCCGAAAATAGGAAAAATTATAAAATTTAGGAAATGTGGTCACCCAGCGCAGGTCTATGGAATATGTTTGTGCACAGGTGTATAGATTGTTTTTGTACACAGGTCTACGTAATAATTTTTTAGCCTAAGTCTTCGGAATCTATTTGTATTATTGCATCCACTGTGCTTTGCACGTGAAAACGACGAGAAGGCAATTTGAGTTGGACTGGGCGTTGAAGCAGTCAAGAGTAATACTTCTATAATAGATGGTTAGGGCCTTGTTAGTTCAAACGTGGTAACTAATATACGCGCAACACCACAAGACTTAATGGAGCGCCTGCTTTTCAGTATACGTTTTAAAATACTAGTTTCTAAACAGTTTTAATGCATATTAAGACTGAAGTGGCAGATATTAATCAAAACTGTCTTTGTACACAAAGACGCGAAAAAGTAAGAGATAAGTGTAGAAAATTAATTGTTTGAAGTAACAGATATTCAAATTTTCATTTTTGAAGACGTGATTATAAAACATCAATTATTTGAAAAAATTTCTTATCTTAGTTTTTTCACAAAAATTTCAGAGAAACTACCTTGATACTACTGTTTATTTTCGAGAAACATTTGCTTCGAGGAAGTTCAAATACTCGGATATCTGAAAAATAGAGCTAGAAGTATTTATTTTTATATTTCAAAATTGAAAATATTGCGAACCGAAAATTACATTCGCCCTTTGACTGTGATGTAGTTATTAGAGTCAAAAGGATCTGTAGCTTTGAGAGATATACAAAACGTCAATTTTTGAAACCTCGAAAACTTTAAAATAAACGAACACGTTTTGTTAAGTTTTCATGCTTGTTTTATTTTGTCTGCTATCAACAATTTTCTGCCTATTTTATTCTCCTTATAGGCCCGAATATTCAAACTAACTCTAAATTTAAAAAGAAAATAAAATGCATACGTTTTCTATTTTTAAAATGATGCACATGTTTAAGGATAAAATATTTTACTTAAGGAATTTTGGTGAAAAAAACTAAGATAAGAAATTTTTTCAAATAATTGATGTTTTATAATCACGTCTTCAAAAATGAAAATTTGAATATCTGTTACTTCAAACAATTAATTTTCTACACTTATCTCTTACTTTTTCGCGTCTTTGTGTACAAAGACAGTTTTGATTAATATTAATAAGGCCTAATAAGCTTAAACTATCAAATTAAGAGGTTTCTTAATTTTACAAAATTATTACAATCTAACTTGCAAAAATCCAAGGCTTAAAAACATTTTACTTTTATATTAAACGCTGCAAAAGAATTGACCAATAAACGCTAAGTAAAATTACGTAATGAAAGTGGAAGTGACGTACATTTGGTTTGGATAAAGTTTTGGCGGGAGATCCAAATGTCGATTTGGATTTGTGTTAGAGAATACGGTTTTAAGCGCCCTATCCAAATGGAGCCGATCCAAACGTTTAGATTTGGATCATCGTCCAAATGATTTAGATTTTTATTTTAGAGAATAGGGTCCCTGGTCTTTGTCCATCCCACACGGACACCAGTCTGTACATACTGGCTTCTAATCACCACCATCTTCTGGTCTTTGTCCATCCCACTTGGACACCAGTTTGTACATTCTGGCTTCTAACACCACCATTTACTGGTCTTCCGTCTATTCCACATAGACACCAATCTGTCTCATTGGCTTCTACTCCATTATCATCGTTTGGTTATACGCGGCGATCAGCTAGGGTTACGAGAAACGTCTAGCCTCCCTAAGGTGGGATCGCCACTAAAGGTTTTCGCAATTGCGCTTTTTCCGTACTATTATAATGGAAACGAATCGTATATATACCCCAAAATTTGAAGAAAGCGGGCAAGAGGGGTACCCTTCACTTTAAACGTCAATATTAGCAAAGTTTGAGATGATAATAGGTATAACTTTATTTTAAACGATTTAACTATTATTAATGTTAATTATTGAAGATTAAAGTAATTAAAAATAATTATATTTATTTAAATATTAAAGATAATCTTGTTTCTCAACTCAAAATTAATACGGAAAGAGTTAAAAAGCAGTCTATGTTTTTGTCTGTGTGTGTCCGTCCATTGTTACACTAGTGCGTCGCGTTAGCAGTTAGCCTTGTGTTGATGTGTTAAGAAATCATACAGAACCTTAATATTCCCTTTTTCCATAATATAAAGTGAATATGTGGAAGTATGTTTCGTAATTATGATGCATTTAGTACTTTTGTAGCTTTAAAGCTCTGTTTCGTTTTGATATTTCAAAGATTTTTTTTAATATTGTTATTTGAAATGGCTGTTTATATATAACTTAAGCTATACTACATCTGTATATAGAATAATCCTTGGTAAAAGGGCTAATGGTAAACGGGTAGTAGCTACAGACTGTTTATTCTCTTTATGGTGCGCATTGACTATTAGTGCGTCTAGCTACAATTTAGCTTTGGTGTTATTTAACATTAACATTCATGTTGGCATAGTAAGAATTCTAAGGGAGCGGTAGCTCCCTTAGATAAGGCCTGATGACGGCTTTAATGTATAAGGAAGGTTTTTGGATTGGTTTTAACTTTTTTCGTATTAAGTTTATTGTTTCGAAATTTTTCTACTGAACTAAAATCCAGGCCCTTAATATGTGGTAAAAATTTCAAGATGATCCACCTAATAGTTTATTTTATAAAGCATAAAGTTGCTAAGGGTGGTTTTCATTTCCATAAAATTAATCACAGATTTTGGCGAAAAACTAGAGAATCTCCATAGAAATAACATGGGAAATTTTCCAAACTTACCCATTATGTAACTACCCTTACAAAAATAACTATACGTTTAATAGATTTGAAAACGGTCTTAAATGAAAGCCCCATTTTTAAAGTGGGCGCCAATTTTTGTGTCATTAAGAAAAGCAAAGTTTAAGTATTGTTTTTAATAGTTTTAAGTACCTGCTCCGAATTACGTGGTTTACCTTTAAACTGTGGAACTTAAGACTTTTTTGCTTGGGTTAAGTAATAAAGTGTTATGTACGCGATCTATAAAAAAACCAACTGGCCTATATTTAGTCTACTAGCTGATAACACTATTGTATAAATAGCGAGCCAACCTTTGTAACACCATCAGTTATCGACGAGTCTCTTAGTAGCTTAGATCCTCTATTGTATTTTAAATCATCTCGACAATAAGCTATGTTTAAGTTATTTTAACAGTTGTGTCATTATTAATTGAACACAACAAATTGGCGACGGAGGCGAGATGCATTAAGTAACCGTACAAGTAACAAGCACTTCCCGATTTACGACGCTATCACTGCCACGCAAGAAGATTCCCAGAAGAAACCAGGCTCATCACGACGGAGACAACAAGTTCCAAAGTAACTATGTCAATCACTAGTCAATTCGGTCAATTCGTCGAAGAAACGGAGTCATGGACTCTTTATACAGAAAGGCTGGGTCAATACTTCATAGCAAATAGCATAACTGAGGAAGCAAAGAAGAAGGCGGTGTTATTGACTGTCATTGGATCAAAAACATACGCTACCATACGGAACATAGTCGGACCAAGCAGACCCACAGACAAGACGTACGACGAGCTGATCAAAGCCCTCACTGACTACTTTAATCCGGTACCATCGGAGATTGTAGAACGATTCGTCTTCAACTCCAGAAATCGACAACCAGGCGAAACCATAGCGAAATATATCTCGGAGCTGCGACGTATTAGCGAGTTTTGCAATTACGGAACTTCATTGGACAGCATGTTAAGGGATCGCTTGGTATGTGGATGTAACGACCATTCATTACAGAAGAGACTACTAGCCGAGGATAACCTTACTCTCACCAAGGCTATGTCCATAGCACAGGCCATGGAACAGGCAACAAATAATGCTTGCGTCATGAGAAGTCAAGGAGGCACACGTCATGTCGAACCAGTACAGGCAGTAGCGATACTCTCGAAGAAGAAACGTCCTAACCGAAACAATAAACCCGGCCAGAAGAATCAGAATGGAGACTCTAGAAGCGAACAATCATGCACGCGATGCAACGGAGATGGACATTCTCCAGCCACGTGTCCATTTAAAACTTCAACTTGTCATCACTGCCGGAAAAAGGGGCACATTGCGAGAGCCTGCCGTAGCAGTCGTCCAAAACGGAACGAGACGCAAACCAATCAGATCATTGATGACAAGGCTACACATCCGGAATATGATGTATTCGCATTGACAAGTACATCCGATGAAAACGAAGTCTACCAACTACCTTCCAGACAACAATATGATGCTGCACCAGAGCCATATCGGATCAACTGCACGATTAACGGCGTTGACGTCAGAATGGAGGTGGACACCGGCTCAGCCTTTACACTAATGCCGAATCACCAAGCCCTGGGTATCATCAAGAAGGACGACCTAAAGAAGTCTAGCGTAGAATTGAAATCATTTTCCGGACACAAGATCGAAGTGGTTGGAGTCAGTCACGTGAAGGTGTCCTACCATTCAAAAACCGAGATTCTACCAATCATAGTGTATCAAGGCAAAGGACCGACGCTATGTGGACGATCCTGGACGTCTTCTAGCCTTCCGATATTACGAGAAGACGTCAAGTTCCTGTCCAATCATGACGTCAAGCTACAAAAGATCCTCAAACGATATGAGTCAGTTTTCGATCCGAAAACAAGAGGCGTTCTCAAAGGAGTAAAGGTACATTTACACCGGAAGGAAAACGTAGAGCCTCGATTCTTCAAGGCCAGGACGGTTCCATACGCATATAGAGACAAGGTTGACGAAGAACTCCAGAGGCTTGAATACGATGGAACCATTACGCCTATACCATTTGCGCAATCAGCGGCACCTATAGTACCTGTGAAGAAAACAAACGGCACCATTCGAATCTGCGGCGATTTCAAAGTCACGGCGAATCAACAGATTGAGACCGAGAAGTACCCACTTCCCAAAGCAGAGGACATCTTTGCTAAACTTGCTGGATGCAAAGTCTTTTCGCGACTCGATATGCGCGATGCATACAGTCAGCTAGAACTTGATGATGCTTCGAAAGATCTAGTCGTCATCAACACACAAAAGGGACTGTTCCAGTACAATTACCTGCCTTTTGGAATATCGTCTGCATCGGCAATTTTTCAAAAGCACATAGAAGCTCTGTTGAGAAACCAGCCCAACGTAGCTCCATTTCAAGATGATTTCCTCTTGGGAGGAATTGACAACGACGACCACTTGCTGAAGCTCGAAGCATTCCTTCAAATTATGGAAGACGCCAACTTGAAGCTCAGACTGGAGAAATGTCAATTCGCTAAGAAATCAATTGACTTCCTGGGTCATCATCTCGACAGCGAGGGATTGCATCCGCAGACCACGAAAATGGCAGCTATCACGGACGCTCCTGAAACGAAGAACCTCGAAGAACTGAGATCATTCCTGGGGTTATTGAATTATTATTCTAAGTTCGTCCCCAACTACGCAACAGAACTAAAACCATTGTACAGACTCATGGAAAAAGGAGCCGAATGGAAGTGGGAATTACAAGAGAAGACAACGTTCAAACGAGCCAAAGTTCTGCTAACAAAATCAAACTTCCTCGTCCATTTCGATTCAAGTAAAGAAGTGTTATTGGCGTGCGACGCATCACCGGTTGGAATCGGAGTCGTCATCTCTCACAAGATTAATGGACAAGACAACGTTCAAACGAGCCAAAGATCTGCTAACAAAATCAAACTTCCTCGTCCATTTCGATTCAAGTAAAGAAGTGTTATTGGCGTGCGACGCATCACCGGTTGGAATCGGAGTCGTCATCTCTCACAAGATTAATGGACAAGAGTACCCGATCTCATTTGCTTCACGCACGTTATCACCCGCTGAATCCAATTATTCGCAGTTGGAGAAAGAAGCCTTGGCTTTGGTATATGGAGTCGTAAAATTTCGAGACTACCTTCTGGGACGGCACTTCAAGCTCGTGACCGACCATCAGCCGCTAGTCAGCCTTCTTTCCGAAACAAAACCTGTACCACAGATGGCAGCTGCTAGATTACAGCGATGGGCATTACTCCTATCCTCTTACGACTACCAGATCGTCTACAAAAAGGGAAGTTTGCACTCCAATGCCGATGCCTTGAGCCGTTTGCCATTACCAACGAAACCCAGCGATCCACCACTACCGACGGAATACGTCTTGCTAACTATGGAACTGTACAAGGGTCCGGTCACAGTCGCCGATATACGACACGCTACCGAGAAGGACGATACCCTGAGAAAAGTCCTATCCAACGTAAAATAAGGCTGGAAATACACCGCTCAAAAATCTACATCCTTCAGACCATACTATTTGAGACGTCACGAGTTATCAACGATGAATGAAGCACTAATGATTGGCCAAAGAGTAGTCATTCCGGAAGCTCTACGATCTAACATGCTAAAGCAACTTCATGACACCCATCAAGGCATAGTTAAAATGAAGTCCCTCGCACGATCGATGTTCTGGTGGCCTGGAATCGACAGTGAAATAACCCAAATGTGCGCCAGATGTCGCATATGCCAATCCTCTGCACCGGAACCATGGAAGGAATTTGCATCTTGGCCACTCGCTACAACACCATGGACCAGAGTCGACTGCGACTTCGCTGGCCCTGTCGAGGGAAAAATGCTCTTCATAACGGTTGATGCTTTCACCAAATGGATCGAAGTCGACGTAGTGACGACAACTTCAACCGATGTTGTCATTCGAGCCTTGCGAACCAAGATGGCAAGATTCGGAGTCATTCCAACCCTCGTGACCGACAATGGAGCATGCTTCACGAGCGAGAAGTTCAAAGAGTTCACGTTCATAAATGGCATCAAGCATCTCACCATTGCACCTTATCGTCCGCAATCAAACGGGCAAGCAGAGAGAACCGTACGAACCATTAAAGGATGTCTGAAAAAGTTAAGCTGTGGATTGGATGATGAGATGCAAGCGTGAAACGAAGGTTTAAAGGCACGCTCGAGGAAAGACTTGATCGCATTCTAATGACGCACCGAAGAACACCAACTTCTGGAGGCAAATCCCCATCTGAATTGATGCTTGGCAGAAACATACTGTCTCGCTTGGACCTATGTAATCCTCACAATCAGAAGAAAGCGGAAGCTGCAGACATCGGCGTAACAAAGTTTCGACCTGGTGACAGCGTTTACATTCGCAACTACTCTCGAGGTCCCAAATGGATTCCCGGAAAAATCAGCAAGATCATCGGATCAACAATGTACGAGGTCACTAGCGGAAGTCTCACAATGCGGAAGCACCAAAACCAGATCAAGAAACGGCACGCAGAATCGGCACATGACGCAAAATCACGCGAAGACGACGATTGGTACCTATCCTGTGGATCTAAAGCAAACGTCCAAGCACAAAATGAAATCAACGACACACCACAAGAAGTTGACAACACTACAGCACCACCAACTCAAGCTAACGAACCACAACCATCTCTGAGAAGGTCACAAAGGACACATAAACCAGTTATACGGTTAGGCTTATAAAAAAAAGGGAAAAGTGTTGTTATGTACGCGATCTATAAAAAAACCTATATTTAGTCTACTAGCTGATAACACTATTGTATAAATAGCGAGCCAACCTTTGTAACACCATCAGTTATCGACGAGTCTCTTAGTAGCTTAGATCCTCTATTGTATTTTAAATCATCTCGACAATAAACTATGTTTAAGTTATTTTAACAGTTGTGTCATTATTAATTGAACACAACATAAAGAAAGTCATTCTAGGACTTACGTCGTTTTACTGCGGATAATCAAATTGGTAGGGCAATTAGCTAGCTTAATTGTCATTATAACTATGGCGCATCCAACTAATTTAGTTGCGAAGTACAGATTAAACGTAATTAAACAAAATAAGCAATTAAAGATAATTAAACAAAATAAGCAATTAAAGATAATTAAACAAAATAAGCAATTAAAGATAATTAAACAAAATAAGCAATTAAAGATAATTAAACAAAATAAGCAATTAAAGATAATTAAACAAAATAAGCAATTAAAGATAATTAAACAAAATAAGCAATTAAAGATAATTAAACAAAATAAGCAATTAAAGATAATTAAACAAAATAAGCAATTAAAGATAATTAAACAAAATAAGCAATTAAAGATAATTAAACAAAATAAGCAATTAAAGATAATTAAACAAAATAAGCAATTAAAGATAATTAAACAAAATAAGCAATTAAAGATAATTAAACAAAATAAGCAATTAAAGATAATTAAACAAAATAAGCAATTAAAGATAATTAAACAAAATAAGCAATTAAAGATAATTAAACAAAATAAGCAATTAAAGATAATTAAACAAAATAAGCAATTAAAGATAATTACCAAATATAGGTAATTAAATTTTTACACGAGTCTGCTTGTGTACAAGTCTACGGAATCTGTTTAAGCGCAGACCTACAGAATATTTTTGTGCAAAGTAGTATAAAATCTCTTTGTGCTGAGGCCTATGCAATCATTTCGTGCACAGGCCTCTGGAATATTGTTTTACACAGGCCTATGGAATATTGTTTTACACAGGTCTACGGAATGTTTTTGTGCAAATCTGCATGGAATCCTTTTGAGTATAGGAGTATGTAATCTTCTGTGCACAGGTCTATGGTATTTTTGATCATGGGTCTATGGAATATTTATGTGCACAAGTTTAAAGAATCTTTATTTTGAGACACTTTTTATTATGATAGGGGGATATTCAATAATGTTACGGTAAGTTGTCTAGGGGAATAAATTATAGTGTCATCATTGGGGAATAGAATAAAAAGAACAACGGGCCGATATGAGTCCATAAGAAATAATTTAATTAAACATACTAAGTAATAATAAGTTAAACATCAACATTAATCCTTAAATCATAGATTGTAATAAATGAACACTGCAATTATTAATCATAAACATAACTTAATATTAAATGGGGGAATGGCTGGATACCCTTAGTATTGAAAGTTACTTAGCTTAGTTGATTGGTGACCCGATCCATGCCGTACGGAACAAAGGAGTTTCGTCGAGTGCGCGCACATAATCCTTGGTGGTTTAGTGGTCATTTAGTTGAAGGTTAACTTCTCGGGGTTGTGGCGTTTCTTTAGCCGGAATGTAAAAAGTCTTTGTCTTTTGGGTACATTCCTAAAGTATTCCGCTTAACCGCTTTTGCAAAAACTCTTGCTTCGAACTTGCGAGCGCGAAGATGGGGGCGCGCGTCAGCGTGGGACCGATCCCTAGTTCGAACTGTCCTATAGTCCTACTCTCCAAAATTATATCGTCCTCTCATTTCTAACACGTGCATCTATCCCTAGGTAGCTCGGGGTCAGTTCTCATGTCATTGAACTGAGGATGATTGGTTACGGGTCAGCCTTTCCTTTAGAAATATCATGAAGTTCGTTGTGGGTCACATCAACTAGAGGGTACCCAGCTTAAGGGAAAATCCAGCCATTGAATTTTAAAAAGGGAGCTTTAGCAGCGTATATTATTGTGAACGGGTTTTTAATATGAACAATTCCAAAAAGAGTATGTAGAAGTCCACAACATAAAGTAAAATTGTTACAAATCCTCCTCCACTTAATCTTGAGCGTCCACGCGAAAACAAAATAGTCATAACTTGACGCAAAAAAAACAACGTGGCGCAAAACCAAAACAAAACAAAAAAAAATAACAATAAGCAAAAATAAACTAATTGGAAAAAACTTTGCGAAATGGTGGCGCAAAACAACATACTGGCACCAACGAACATTTACCGTCAAACATAGTGACGTTACAGTTAACTTAAATATTATACAATGATCATTTCGCGACATAAATACATAAAAGTACTTTAAAAAATAGTAATCAAATTAAATTTAGCATGCACACTAAAAATAACCTAAAACAAACAATGGGGTTGACACTCCCAGAAGTAATTTATTACGAGCAAATCGCTCGACCAGTAACGGGGTTACGGGGCCTAAGGCCACGACGACTACCAGGCTGTTCATTGTCACCCAAGACTAAATCCTGTGAATTATGTGAGTCTTCGCTTAACGCACTAATGGTCTAACTAAGTCGGCATCTCGCTCGACAGACAAAGGTTCCATGACCGGACTGAGGTCAGACTTGGCATCTCGCTCAACAATCTGGGCCTCGGTTGTGGTGTCGGCATTGCGCTCGACATAAGGTTTAAGTTCGTGAATATGAAAGGTTCCCTTAAATATCCTACCTCGTTTAACACACTTTAACCTATAGGTAAGAGGAGAGAGTTTTTGGGCGACCAAAAATGGTCCATCCCAACGAGGGGCTAACTTAGCAGTGAAGCGATTGGCAGCGGAGGACAGAAAATGGGTTCTCTTTAAGACCAACTGGTCTACTTCCAATTCAAAATCTCTGTGGTGCTTATTGTAATAGCTCGCATTACGAGCTTGAGCAGCCAACAGATTGTCTTTAGCCGCCGCTATGGCGCAATCGGTTCTCTCTTTAATTGCTTTCGCATGCGAATGAATATTTTCCGAAACTACGGGTGCAACTTGGGGACCAACGTCGGCGGGGGTTCTTAATTCGCGCCCAAAATTCAAATAGGCAGGGGTAAAGCCAGTGGATTCCTGTGTGGAAGTTCTTATCGCCATGGCGTACTGTTGAATACCTATGTCCCAGTCACGGTGGTTGTCCTCTACATAAGTAGCTATCATTGTGGACAAAGTTCTGTTAATCCGCTCCGTTTGATTGGATTGCGGGGAATAGTATGATGTAAATCGATTGCGAACGCCTAAAATCTTCAGAGTGTCTCGCATTATTCGAGACACGAATTGTTTTCCATTGTCGCTAACGACGGTTAATGGGAGGCCAAAACGCGTGAATACGTGGTCAACTAAGATGTTTACTATCGCTTTGGTAGTGGCGCGTCTCAACGGGAAAACCTCGACCCATTTGGTCATCATGTCAGTTACTACCAAAAGTTGAGTAATGCCTCGCTTGCTAGCTGTGTATGGACCTTTTAAATCTATCCCTATGACAGTCCAAGGATCGGAAATACTAGCGGACTTCATGAGTCCAGCAGGGGCTTGTTGTGGTACCTTATGTTTCTGGCACGCAGCACATGATTTGACGTAATTACGAACGTCGCGGGTCATTCCTTCCCAAATATACCTTTCACGCATTCGCCGGAGGGTTTTAAAATTTCCAAGGTGACCTGAACTACGAATGTCGTGATTCAATTCAAGTACAGTAGTATGAAGTGCGTTAGGTACCCATATTCTGAAGTGCGCATCTTCAGGGGTAGCTTTTGCAGGTCGACGGTGAAGTATGCCATTGATAAGGCGACATTGACTAAGCGCGTTGTCTGGGGAGCTAAGCGGGGTGTTATTTTCTAAAGACTGAATTAGTGGACCAAGGCGGCCGTCCTTGTGTTGTTCACTAATTAAAATATCCGTTGAAAAAGCTATGGGCTCTGGAGGCGCTGCCATGGCAACTGCTACACAACCTTCGGCTTCAGGAATTGGATTCGCCAGCAAATCCTCCTCCTTGACCGTTGGTAATCGTGAAAGCGAGTCAGCCAGAATATTTTTGTCACCAGGTATATGGTGGACAGTGTAGTCAAAAGCTTGCAATTTGGCATACCAACGTGCGTACTTTCCTGTGGGGTCTGGAGTTTTAAGCATCCAGACCAAAGCAGAATGATCTGTATATAAATCGAAATGAACGCCTTCGAGATACGGTCTAAATTTCTTACTAACTGCCCAAACCGCGGCGAGGGCTTCTCGCTCGGTTGTGCAATAGTTCTTCTCGGCGTCTGATAGTGTAGAACTAGCGTATTGAACTACGTGTAAACGACCATTGCGTTTTTGAAGCAGCACCGCTCCAATACCATGATTGGATGCGTCAGTCTGTACTATGAAAGGTTCTTTAAAATCAGGTGCAATAAGCACGGGTGCAGACGTTAATGCGGTTTTAAGTATTTCAAACGCTTCGGTATGTGTGTCAGTCCAAACAAAAGGAACGTCTTTATGCAAAAGAGCGGTTAGAGGGGAAGCCAATTGGGAGAAGCCTTTAATAAAGCGGCGATAATAACTCGCCATTCCTAGGAATGATCGCAACGCGGTTATGTTACGAGGGGGCGCTAGTTCACTAATTGCGCGGGTCTTCTCGGGATCGACTTTAATTCCTTCTGTGCTAACAATATGTCCTAATAGTGGTACTTCATCTAGACAGAATTTAGTTTTGCTCGCCTTAATAGTCAACCCTGCGTCAGAGAGGATGTTAAAAACTTTTTCTAAGGTATTTAGATGTTCCTCAAAGGAACTGGAAATGATGCTTACGTCATCAAGGTACGCGCTGACGCCTTCTGATGCGAGGGGTCCAAAGAGCCTGTCTATCATTCTCTGAAATGTGGCGGGTGCATTCGTGAGCCCAAACATAAGGACTTTCGGTCTAAATAAGCCTTTGTGCGTCACGAATGCTGCTTTATCGCGGCTATCCTGGTGGAGTGGAATTTGCCAATAACCCGCTTTTAAATCTAGGGTAGTGATGAACTGGGGTTGACGAATTGAATCTAGAATATCGTCGATTCGTGGGAAAGGGTACGAGTCCGTCACCGAAACCTCATTAAGCCTGCGATAATCAATGCAGAGGCGATCGCCTCCATCTTTCTTTGGGATTAAAATGCACGGGGAACTCCATGGCCCATTGCTTGGCTCAATTAAATCATCCGCTAACGTGTCATAGATAATAGCGTCTATTTTCTCCTTCTTAAAAGGGGAATATCGGTAAGGGGCGCACCCTATCGGTGTAGTGTTACCCGTATCTATATAATGGGTGGCAGTATTTGTTAGCCCTGGCACAGATGCAAATAGATGCTTATATTCGTAAACGAGATTTTCTAACTGGACTCTCTGATTGGATGAGACCTTAGCTAGTGAAAGGGCTTCTTTCAACTCGGCTTCATCAATTTCGACGTCATTAGAAGCATGGCACAAGACAGGGGAAGCAAGTACTTTACCACCGGGGACAGGGGGTGAATCAAATTTAAAAAACTTTGTGGGTTCATCGAACCAACAATAACGCATTTCGCGGTAATTTTCTATAAAACCACATTTTTGGAGGAGGTCCATGCCAAGAATACATGGAAACACTAAGTTATTTACAAAATATACAATATTGGTTTCAGTTTTGCCTGGTAATTTGAAAGTCGCGTTGGCAGTTCCGGTCGAGGTAACACGTGTGCGGTTAGCTAATTTTATGCCTAATTTATGACGATGACGACCTTTACTAATCAAGGTTAATTTATCTTTAAATGAATCGTCTACCAAAGTAAATGACGACCCAGGGTCAACCAAAGCTACACACTCAAAATTACCAATGCAAATCTGAATAAAAGCCATCTGAGGGGAAGCCAGTGTTCCACTCGAGATGTTACCTAAAATGGGGCGGTTATTTACTGACGGTTGCCGGGGGAATTGCCCGAATTGTTCCCTCGGTTTTGGTCGTTTCCCTGGCGATTAACGTTACGCCTAGGACAATCTGGTTTTATATGGCCTATTTTTCCACACCTAATGCAGGTAGGCACAAAGGGTTTGGCGCTAGCATTTAAATTTCCTCGAAAATTTCCTCGGTGGGAAATGGAACTACGATCTGGAACATTGTTAGGGCAGTGATTCTGGTAGTGGCCAGTCTGACCACAGCGCATGCAAATAACTGCCGGCTTACTGGGGGCAGGGGATTCTTGGGAAACTCTAGCGCGGGGGTCTTCGGACGCGTGCTCTGTTTTAGTAGCGTCGGACAAAAGTTCTCGGACTCGAGAGTAGTTTTTGGTAGTTAGGGCTTTCTTTGTGTCCCTTAGTAAGTTTCGCCTAATAATACGAATTTGTTCGCGCTCTGTCAGGGGCTCTGAAAGTTTCCTCATTATAGCTAGCATGGCGTCAACATAGTTACTGGCAGGTTCGCCGGATTTTTGAAATCTATTATGAAGTTTCTCTAATAGAAAATCGTCATCAGTATCCTGCTGGAATTCTTGATTCACAGCGGAGGTAAACTCGCTAAAATCTTTAAAAGGGGGTTGAACTTCAAACCATTCAAGAGCGGAGCCTGACAACATACTTGGAATCCAGCGTTTTACGAATATGTCCTCTGGACAATCGCGGCTTACTAAAATTTGACGAGCTTTCGTCAGAAAATCTTTTGTTCCCATACCTGTCGCTGCACCTGAAAAATTTGGCATGACTATAGAAGGAACCCATGAGGTTGGAAGCCCCATGTTCTGGGAAGCGCTTCCTGTGTGCGACGGGCTTGGATTTGGAAAACTACCACCAGGGGGTATTGAATGCATGCTGATAGCTTGTGATAGCGTAGAATTAGCTACGGAGGGGGCAGGGTTAAAATTGGCGCCAAAAATATTTGAATTGGCGGGAAACGCTGCGGCTAAAGGTGGGATTGTACTACCACTAACGGGAGGCGAAACAATGCCTTGATTCGGGGGCGCTACTACGCTTTGATTACCCGAAATGGAATTAACAGGAGTAACCTGAATTAATGGGGTGTTTATGCTTGACGTAACTGTGGGGACAATTACGGGGGACGCAGGTGTGGCGCTCGCGGCTAGCTGTGCATTGGCTGCGGCTAAATCACCCGTAAGTGAGGCAACTTGTAGCATTAAAGCTTGAATTTGTTGTTGCATAAGAATTAAAGTGGGATCAGTAACCACAGGA
Organism: Phalangium opilio; assembly: GCA_019434445.1. NCBI lineage: Eukaryota > Metazoa > Arthropoda > Arachnida > Opiliones > Phalangiidae > Phalangium > Phalangium opilio. The sequence continues at coordinate 402,835 of JAEQBA010000038.1, read as the reverse complement.
ACACCTGTTTGAGCATTACTAGCTGTAGAATTCTGCGCATTAGCTCCGGGGGGAGAATTTTGAGCGGCTGTGCCATTTGGTACACTCGCCTGAGGTACAGTTGGACTCCCTGTTGGGTTGTTTTGCATTATTGGTATTCGCGAAATCAATGCGGTACTACCAGAGGGGGGAGGCGAAAGAGGGGTAGAGCTATTGGAAGAGTTCACGTTCTGTCCATTGTTTGTTGCCATTTTGCTTTTCGAACTTTTACCCTTCTTAACGGGAGGGGGAGGGCAGTTTTGCCTACGGTTAACTCTCTCACTCCTTTCGAAATTTTTAAACGCCCTATAACAAGGCTCACAACTGAGTTCACGGTTAAATTGAGGTAAACAAGTTTTGTGTAGGGGTTTGTAATTCATATGGAATGACAAACAACAAAAAAATAATGGTTCTAAGAATTTTGAAAAACTTTTCCAGAACTAAAACCCAAAATATATTGCGATAGGCCAAATTAGACAAAGCCAAAATCATGCAACTTAATATTAACCCTAATTAACCCTACAAAACAAATATCACTATGGATACAATAAAGGGAAAACTAACTTTAAAATTCCTACAAAACTCGACGATTAAACAAATTAAACTGCCGTAGACTACCCTTAGTACTACGTAATGTGATTCAAAGTTTAACAATTAATCGAATGAATGAACACTGCAATTATTAATCATAAACATAACTTAATATTAAATGGGGGAATGGCTGGATACCCTTGAAAGTTACTTAGCTTAGTTGATTGGTGACCCGATCCATGCCGTACGGAACAAAGGAGTTTCGTCGAGTGCGCGCACATAATCCTTGGTGGTTTCAGTGGTTTACCGGATATCGCGCACGTAAATTAATTGCGAGTTTTAATTGGAGCTGGTCATTTAGTTGAAGGTTAACTTCTCGGGGTTGTGGCGTTTCTTTAGCCGGAATGTAAAAAGTCTTTGTCTTTTGGGTACATTCCTAAAGTATTCCGCTTAACCGCTTTTGCAAAAACTCTTGCTTCGAACTTGCGAGCGCGAAGATGGGGGCGCGCGTCAGCGTGGGACCGATCCCTAGTTCGCACTGTCCTGCAGTCCTACTCTCCAAAATTATATCGTCCTCTCATTTCTAACACGTGCATCTATCCCTAGGTAGCTCGGGGTCAGTTCTCATGTCATTGAACTGAGGATGATTGGTTACGGGTCAGCCTTTCCTTTAGAAATATCATGAAGTTCGTTGTGGGTCACATCAACTAGAGGGTACCCAGCTTAAGGGAAAATCCAGCCATTGAACTTTAAAAAGGGAGCTTTAGCAGCGTATATTATTGTGAACGGGTTTTTAATATGAACAATTCCAAAAAGAGTATGTAGAAGTCCACAACATAAAGTAAAATTGTTACAATTTGCACAAGTTTGAAGAATATTTATGTGCACACAAGTCCGAAGAATCTTTATGTGCACACAAGTCTGAAGAATCATTATGTGCACACAAGTCTGAAGAGTCTTTATGTGCACACAAGTCTGAAGAATCATTATGTGCACACAAGTCTGAAAAATCTTTATGTGCACACAAGTGTGAAGAATCTATGTGCACACAAGTGTGAAGAATCTATGTGCACACAAGTCTGAAGAATCTTTATGTGCACACAAGTCTGAAGAATCATTATGTGCACACGCAAGTCTGAAGAATCTTTATGTGTCCAAGTGAAAAATCTTTATTTGCACAAACTTCTGTTTGTGCACAGGTCTACGACTTCTGTTTGTGCACAGGTCTACGACTTCTGTTTGTTCACAGGTCTACGACCTCTGTTTGTGCTCAGGTCTATGGAATCTGATTTGCTCAAGTCAATAACATTTGTTTATGCTCAAGTCTAAAACATCTGTTTGTACACAAGCCTAAAACATCTGTTTGTACACAAGCCTAAAACATCTGTTTGTGCACAAGTCTAAAACATCTGTTTGTGCAGAAGTCTATTCCATCTGTTTGTGCACAAGTCTATTCCATCTGTTTGTGCAGAAGTCTATTCCATCTGTTTGTGCACAAGTCTATTCCATCTGTTTGTGCACAAGTCTATTCCATCTGTTTGTGCACAAGTCTAAATCATCTGTTTGTGAACAAGTCTATAACACCTGTTTGTGATCAATTCTATAACACCTGCTTGTGAACAAGTCTATAACACCTGTGTGTGAACAAGTCTATAACATCTCTTTGTGCACAAGTCTATAACATCTGTTTATTCACAAGTCTATGACATCTGTTTGTGCACACGCGAGTGACTTCTGTCTGAGCAAAGGTCTACGGAATATTTTTGAGCACGGGATTACGTATTATTTTTGTGCAAATGGGTATGGAATCTTTTTGAGCATAAGGGTTTGAAATCTGTTTGAGCATAGGGGCATTGAAAATGTTTGTGCATAACTCTATGGAATCTGATGTGCACATGTCTATAACATCTCTTTTTGCGCGAGTCTGCGACATTTATTTGTGCACAAGCCTGTGATTCTATTTGTGCTCAAGTGTACGAAATATTTTTATGCATTGGTGTACGGAATATTTTTATGCACAATTGTACGGAATATTTTTGTGCACAGGTGTACGAACTGTTTTTGTTCACACGTGTACGGAATATTTTTGTGAAAATGGATACCGAATATTTTTGTGCACAGGTGTACGGAATATTTTTGTGAAAATGGATACCGAATATTTTTGTGCACAGGTGTACGGAATATTTTTGTGAAAATGGATACCGAATATTTTTGTGCACAGGTGTACGTGAAAGTTTTGTGCACAGGTGAACGTGATATTTTTGTGCAAATGTGTAAGTAACATTTTTGAGCATAGGGATATGGAATGTTTTTGTGCAGAGGTCCATGGATTATTTTTGTGTACAGGTATATGGAATGCTTTTGTGCAGAAGTCCGTGGAATATTTCTGTGTACAGGTATATGACTCATGTTTGTGAACAAATCTATAGAATGTTTTGTACACCGGTCTAGGACATATGATTGTGCACAAATCTATGGAATGTTTTGTACACCGGTCTAGGACATATGATTGTGCAAAAGTCTAAGGTATGTGTTTTTGCACAAATATTTGACATCTATTTATGCACAAGTCTATGGTATCTGTGTGTACAGGTCTAAAAATATGTTTGTACACAAGTCTGAAGAATCTTTATGTGCACAAGTCTACGGAATCTCTTTTTGAGGAAGTCTATGAAATCAGTTTTTTACACAAGCATATGACATCTGTTTGTGCACAAGTCTATAACATCGGATTGTGCAAAACCGTGTGACTTCTGTTTGTGTTAAAGTCTGTGGAATCTATTAGTGCACGAGTCTACGTAATATATTTGTGCGCAAATCTATGGAATCTGTTTATGCGCTAGTCTACGGCATCTGTGCACGGGTCTACGGAAAATGTTTGTGCAAATGGGTGTGGAATATTTTTGAGCATATAGGGGTATGGAATGTTTCTGAACAGGTCCAAGGCATGTTTTTGTGCACAGGTCCATGGAATATTTTTGTACACAGGTCTATGTCACATGTTTATACAAAAGCCAATAAAATATTTTGTGCATAGGTCAATGGAATCTTTTTGTGCACAGCACAGTTTTATGAAATATTTTGTGCGCAGGTCTAGGGAATATTTCTGTGCAAATGGTTATGGAATAGTTTTGTGCTATGGGTATGAAATCTTTATGTACACAGGTCTATGGAATCTTTAGCTCGCAGGTCTAATGAATCTTTATGTGCACAAGCATATATAATGTTTTGTGCACTGTTCCATGAAATATTTTGTGCACATCTCCATGAAATCTTTTGTTCACAGGTCTATGGAAACTTGATGTGCACAAGTCTATAGAATGTTTTTTGTGCACATGTCTATGACTTCTGTTTGTGCACAAAACTATGGAATCTGGTTTGAACATGTCTATGACATCTGTTGTGCACAAGCCTGTGACTTCCACTTGTGTACAAGTCTACGCAATTTTTTTGTGCACATGGTTACGGAATCTGTACACAGATCTCCGGAATCTGTTTGTACACAGGCCTACGCAATTTTTTGTGCACATGGTTACGGAATCTGTGCACAGATCTCCGGAATCTGTTTGTGCACAGGCCTACGGCATGTTTTTTGAGCACAGGTCTAGGGAAAATTTTGTGCACAGTTTTATGGAATCTCTTTGGGCACAGGTCTATGGAATATTTTTGTGCACAGGTCTATGGAATATTTTTGTGCACAGGTCTATGGAATCGTTTTGTGCAAATGGGTATGGAATCGTTTCGTGCAAATGGGTATGAAATTGTTTTGTGCAAATGGTTATGGAATCTTTATGGAAACAGGTCTATGACTTCTGTTTGTAAACAAGTCTAAGACTTCTGTTTGTGCACTAGTCCGTGGAATCTGATGTGCACATATCCTTGACACATTGCGCAAGTCTATGATGTATTTTTTGTGCAAGTCTATGACATCTGTTTGTGCACAACCCTGTGACTTCCGTGTGTGTCCAAGTATCCGGAATCTGTTTGTGCACAACCCTGTGACTTCCGTTTGTGTCCAAGTATCCGGAATCTGTTTGTGCACAACCCTGTGACTTCCGTTTGTGTCCAAGTAACCGGAATCTGTTTGTGCACACGTCTACGGTATCAGTTTGTGCACATGTCTACGGTATCTGTTTGTGCACAGGTCTACGGAATATTTTTGTGCACAGGTCTACGGAATATTTTTGTGCACAAGCCTACTGAATCGGTTTGTGCAGAGGTCTAAGGAATCAGTCTTTGCAAAGGCCACTGCATCTGTTTGTGCACAGGTCTAAAGAACATTTTTCTGCAAATGGATACGGGATATTTTGTGCACTGGTGTACGAGATATTCTTGAGCATATATTTGAGCATAGGGGTATGGAATATTTTTGTGCAGAGGTCCATGGAATCTTTTTGTGTACAGGTATGTAACATCTCTTTTTGCACAAGTTTATGACATCTGTTTGTGCGTAAGTCTATGACATCATTTTTTGCGCAAATCTATGACATCAGTTTGTGCTCAATTCTAAGGGATCTGTTTGTGCACAATTCTAAGGGATCTGTTTGTGCACAATTCTAAGGGATCTGTTTGTGCACAAGTCTACGGGATCTGTTTGTACACAATTATATGACATGTGTTTTCACAAGTCTATGTTATCTACGAAATATGTTTGTGCACTCAGGGTGACCACGAATAACCTTGTAATAGTTATAGGAAAATAGGAAATTTACAATTGATTTACAGGAAATTATAGGAGACTAGCTGTTAACCGCGGCATCACTTGAGTGTAGTAAGAACTTCCATCAAGTATGGGTACATTTTACTGATTCGACTAATATGTTTGTAGCATCCTAGGAGCGAAGGCACTCGGCGTCGCCCATCAGCTCGTCGAGACATTTTTTATTACTTTACACGCAGACCTTCTATAAAGAAAGGTTTTTAAATATCTGGCCGCCATTTAAAATATGGCAACAAATCGATCCCGAAAGACCATATAGCCCGTCTATAGGTTAAAGGAATCCAGTGTACTAAATATTTGTGAATTCGGTTGAAACTCACGGACTTTCTTACAAAGAGAAGATTTGTTACATTTCTGGGCGCCATTTATGAAGATGGGGGCGGATTGGAAAAATCTTTCTTAGTACGCGCCTACTACTTACGAGTAACGTTCCTCCAAATTTTCAGCCTTCTGGGGCTAGCGGTTTGGGCTGGGCGATGATTATCAGTCAGGACTTTGATTTATATAGATATAGATGTATAATTAAAAAAACAGGAAAAGACAAGAGAACTACTCTTGAAAAAATAGCAAAATATAGGTTGCAAATGCTTTGAAAGTAATAAGACAAGATTTACAAAGGAGCTTTGGTTTAATTATAACCATAAGTTCGTAAGATATGTTACCTAAATTTGTCACTGGAAACTGAGAGCTTGTCTCGAAGTGACGTAAATGAAACGTCATAGATTCTCGTAAAGCGACGCCTGATGAGGCCCTGTCAAAGGCTTAGTACAGACTAAATAGGAATATGGAGTAGAAAATCGAGTGTAGTCAATTCTCGCGTCGTTCTTAAACTAGCTCTCATTAAGTCTCTAGCATTTCGAAATATAGGAAGTGTCATACTTATGGAACGTAATCTTAGAAACATATGCTATAACTTTAAAACCACAGACTTCCGTGACAAATATTTTTAGAGGCTTCCATAGCTTTGGTGATATATAACAAAACCAAAAGTGAGAGCCCACAAAATATCTACGATTTCAAAAAATAGGAAAATATAGGAAAATTATCGAAATTATAGGAACTAATAGGAAGACATCCGAAAATAGGAAAAATTATAAAATTTAGGAAATGTGGTCACCCAGCGCAGGTCTATGGAATATGTTTGTGCACAGGTGTATAGATTGTTTTTGTACACAGGTCTACGTAATAATTTTTTAGCCTAAGTCTTCGGAATCTATTTGTATTATTGCATCCACTGTGCTTTGCACGTGAAAACGACGAGAAGGCAATTTGAGTTGGACTGGGCGTTGAAGCAATCAAGATTAATACTTCTATAATAGATGGTTAGGGCCTTGTTAGTTCAAACGTGGTAACTAATATACGCGCAACACCACAAGACTTAATGGAGCGCCTGCTTTTCAGTATACGTTTTAAAATTCTAGTTTCTAAACAGTTTTAATTCATATTAAGACTGAAGTGACAGATATTAATAAAAATTGTCTTTGTACACAAAGATGCGAAAAAGTAGGAGATAAGTGTAGAAAATTAATTGTTTGAAGTAACAGATATTCAAATTTTCATTTTTGAAGACGTGATTATAAATCATCAATTATTTGAAAAAATTTCTTATCTTAGTTTTTTTCACAAAAATTTCAGAGAAACTACCTTGGTACTACTGTTCATTTTCTAGAAACATTTGCTTCGAGGAAGTTCCAATACTCGGATATCTGAAAAATAGAGCTAGAAGAATTTATTTTTATATTTTAAAATTGAAAATATTGCTAACCGAAAATTAGATTCGCCCTTTGACTGTGATGTAGTTATTATAGTCAAAAGGATATGTAGCTTGATCGTGATCTTTTGAGAAAGATACAACAAGTCAATTTTTGAAACTCGAAAACTTTAAAATTAACGAACACGTTTTGTTAAGTTTTCTTGCTTATTTTATTTTGTCTGCTATGAACGATTTTCTGTCCATTTTATTCACCTTATAGGCCCGAATACTCAAACTATCTCTAAATTTTAAAAAGAAAATAAAATGCATACGTTTTCTATTTTTAAAATGATGCACATGTTTAAGGATAAAATATATTACTTAAGGAATTTTGGTGAAAAAAACTAAGATAAGAAATTTTTTCAAATAATTTATGTTTTATAATCACGTCTTCAAAAATGAAAATTTGAATATCTGTTACTTCAAACAATTAATTTTCTACACTTATCTCTTACTTTTTCGCGTCTTTGTGTACAAAGACAGTTTTGATTAATATTTTTGAGGTGAGACGAGACGATAGTTTTTACACTGCAAACCAGTTGTGAATGTAGCTATCAGAATATACGGTAAACAGATGAAGCGTAGACTTCATTTCCTGATCTTTTCCCCATTGACTGATTTCCATGTGTCCAAGATTTATCCTTATTGGATGTAAAATGTCGTCTGCTTTACTGTATTATTCGCTATGCTTGGAATACTGCTTCAATATTTCGTAAATTTTTACTTCAAAAAAGAGAAATAATTCCATATCTAGGTAAATAAGTTTGTAGTAGTAGACCTCTTGACTCGGAGAGGTAATATTTTGGTTTTCCCAACTTGTTTCATAATAAAAAACAAAAATATTGGAAATATTTTTAGGAATTACGATTCCTTTTCTAGTTTTGTAGCTAAAAGCTCCGTTTCATTGCGATATTTCAAGAACATCTTTTAATATTAAAGGGATAGAATCAATGTTTTCCGACTAGTACAAGATGAGGGCAGTTTTAGGTAAAAAAATGTGCCTAAAGTTATGAGTGCTAAAAAAATCGAATTAAAACGTTTAAAATTAAGAAAAGTACGTTAGATATTTTGAAATTCAAACTAGCCGCGAAATACCGCCCAACTTGTTTTTACCCTAGTGACGTTACTAATGTCCACTGATTCATTGGTTGTTTGGAAATAGGAGAATGTAGGGAGCTCTAGACCGTGTATAGTAGCTTTCCACCTTCACTGGGTAAGCGGCGCATTATTGAGAAGACCCTTGTAAACATAATTCTGATTTTTCATGTTTATTATCCTTTGTTCTCTTAACTCTCGGTTACGTTGTAGAGTAAGGATGATAGAGATTTATCAAAATTTTACAGGTAATGTCCAAAACACCACATTTTTGCGCTATTTGGCAAAGGCTTAGCTTCCATGTATAATAATGGTATGACTTTATTTTAGCCTAATGACCCTAATCTAGGCTTTAACATATTTTTAATTGTAATTAAACATAGTAAAACAATTACTTTAAACACCAAAAATACAGTGAAACTATTTACCTTCCATTATAACTTTCAAAGCATCCGTATGGAAATGAGATATATTAATTTGGCGAAAATGAAGAATAGTATGAAAACTCCTTTTAGGAGTAAATCTACTGTACCTCCGAGGGAGACGAGGGTCGCAGGGAGTAATTTAGTTTTTTCGCTCGTGTTTATGCAAACGACTGTAGAGGGAGCAGTGATCGGAGCGGCGCCGAAAACAAATACTTTTAAACATTAATTAAAAATAATTAAATTATTAAAACTATCAATATCTATATATTTTTGAAAACGTAATTTTAGGTTCTATCTGATTTAAAAAAATGAAAGCTTTTAATTAGTAGTCAAAAGATTGATTATATCCCTTTAATATTTGAAATAGGTGTTTACGTATTAATTAAACTATACTACATTTATATATAGCCTGAACCCTAATTTATGTATTGCAAGGTAAATAAGAAAGTAATACCGAATATCATGCATTTTAATGATGTAATAACTGTTCGGAGTGGACCGGAATGTGAAAACTAAAGGCGGGAGAAGAAATAAAATTTGTGTCTTGTTTTTCGTGTACATTACGAAGAGACATTGAAGGTTCAGAGTGGGCCGAAAGTTATATACACGTTAAACTAAATAAACTTAGGTATATTTAGAACTACTTGTCATGAATTCAACTAGACAGTGGCGTAACGACGTTTGTTGGGCCCGCCCTCAGCTCGAGAGTTAGGCAAAGGCAGGGATCGTCTCGACAGCGACTGCATAGAAACAGTCCAATATATGAAATATTTATCTTTTTCTGTAATTTAGCTTCAAAGCAAGTGAAGTTACACAAAATGGATTTCCCGAATGATGAAGGGACCAAAGACAATCTAGTCTGTTGCTATAGTCTCTGAAAATGTTCGATAATGGTTTGTACCTAACGATCGCTAGTGGTATCATTGATATCAGACGCTAAGTGATTGGCCAAGATGGGGACCCAAGACTGAGACCGATAGCTATATGGAGACGTTTTTCTTAACGACAGTGCCGATGGAGGGTGTGGTAACGCATATCGACAAGCGTCGAACTCCCTAGACTCGAAAGCATGTTTGGTTTCAGGGAGTCGATAACAAACCCTTTGAGATAAGCCAGAAACATATACGTCAGGGACGTTTCCAAGGATCGTTGAACGGGGGCTTGCTGTCTGCACAGAAAAAAAAGTGTTTAGGTTTGCAACATCTGAACATGTTGTAAAGTTAAACATGGGTGTGAGGTAATGTTTATTGCTTCAATGTTGATGTCTAATTACATCTCTGTTTCTCTAAGGATCCTTAAATGTTTTCCAAATAGAAACACTTCTAATTTTATCACGTTTAAGAGGTAAACACAGAATAATCTTAACACTAAGCTAAACATCAACGCTTGCCAGGAGTTATTTAATCTAACATGTTTTTAATACGTTGATATATGGTTTCAATTTTTTAAATCTTTATTTTATGAAGAATTATAATATTTTAGAAAAACAATGAAAAAGTGGAGGTATATTTTACCACAAGGTGTATAATCTAACACCTTGTGCTTGTGGCTATATTAATAATGTAAGCCACAATGACTTTCATTTTATATTGAGAAAAGGACTTCCTTTACTCAAATTTTGAGCAAAGTATATGTTTAAAGTGATGGTTCGACATGAAGAATAAATAAGCTTAATAGAACAACATTTCCAACAGGTCGGCTAGATTTGATTAAATATGTATATTCCCATTGCGCAAAATTCCATTAGACCGAATCGCGCCAAAGTTTCTAATGAATTTAGCCCAACCGCGGGTTTGATATTTACAATTCAAACCACTCTATTTGTCGAATTAAGAGACCTCAAAAGTCCTAACGTTTTCAATACATTCGTACTGCCTTGGAAGCGCCACTATTTGACAACTATGTAACAAGATGATAATAAACAAGATGGCCCAAGGGCTGGGCCTTAATAGTAATTTTACACGGCTCACGTGACCCCCCGTATAGTTGATTTCCAATAAATCGTACAACTAAAAACATTTCTGAAACACAATCGTGTATCCCTTTAATTTCTAATAACGTCACATTTCAAATAATATTAATGAAACTAAATTGTGCACCCCACTAAAGTATAATTTTTAAAAACCATACGAATCAAATAATGTATTTAAACAAATCCTGGATCCCCTAAACCAGAAATCACTATGACCGTAAAGCGTCCCCTCTATTTTACGTCACATTTCAAATAATATTAATGAAACTAAATTGTGCACCCCACTAAAGTATAATTTTTAAAAACCATACGAATCAAATAATGTATTTAAACAAAATCCTGGATCCCCTAAACCAGAAATCACTATGACCGTAAAGCGTCCCTCTATTTACGAAACCTAACCTAACCATCCAGCATAATCTCTGATGTATCACGCGCACAAAGTGCAGTAGTGCACGAAAATTATCATCTTGTTTCCCTTCACTCAAAAAAGCCCGCGAGATTTAAACTACCTTTCTTTCCTCTCTCTCCGAGCGGGATGCCCCCTCTCCCTCTTCCCCCTCTCACTAATATACCAGGCAGGCAGTTCTCTCTCTACGCGGAGCTTCGTATCGCCACCGCGTACGCTAGCGATCTCTCTCTCTCATCGTAAGCGTACGTTTCGCGGACGCGACCGGTTTCCCTCTCTTATCGTAAGCGTTCGTTTCGCGGACGCGTCCGGCACAGGGACAGGGACAGGGGTTTTTGGTGCCGTTTCTTAAATTTTAAACGGAAAAATTCCGTGTAAAATTAAAACGACCTCGGGAAGTTTTCAACACCGTGTTTTCTAAATATACTATAATATAATAGTATACAGAAAAAGTGAAAACTGGACTCGGGTTAAGCATTAAACAAAGCAATTTCGTCCAAAAACGGTTTTTTTTTCAAATCCAGGTTAGGTTAGTAATATTTTATAAATCATTTAACATTGTTACGCCTTTTGCAAAATATTGATGTTTATCTTCATTGACCTCTCAAATAATATGCCTATTCCAAAACGTTACTGTTCGGTTAGGTTTGGTTTGGCTTGGTTAGCAGTACGTCTCTTCCTCTTTGGGGCGTTACACACTTCAAGTAAAGTAAAACGGCTGGCTTAAAGTATTTTCATAAAGAATATAACAAAAAAATAAAATCAATATTAGCAATTGGTTTTATTATGTCATATTTTGCTGATTTTTAACTATTTCGTTCTTATAATCCTTAGTTCTAAAATAATAATTTAGAAAATGTTTGGATCTAGTGTTCATTTTACGTAGGCCGGAAATTGTTTTAAGTTAATTTAATTTACATTCCATCGGGAAAAACCCAAAGTGCGGGTTTTTTCGGTGCAATGGGATTGTCCCATTGGACAGCATCGTAAATCCGCCAAAGTGAGGGTTTTACGGTCGAATGGGATACGGCGCAATGCTACTGAAGCATTTAAATAAAGCTAATTTGAAGTTCAATGGAAATTTTCTGTTTACCCACTAGAAGCGGCACGGGTTTTTCTGAAAACAATGTATCTTATTTCGCAGGAATTATTTCAACCTATCAATTTAAACCGACGCACGTCGTAACACCATTCAAAATATTTCAAGATAAACCAGCAAATATCTTAAAAACTAAGCTTATAAACCCTTAAACATGATAGGAAGCTAAGCTTATAAACCTTTAGTCATGTTTAAAATCTAAACATGTAATCCTGAAAACATGTTATACACTAGGCATATAATCGTGTAAACACGTTTTGTTACTAAGCATTATAGCACAATAACATGACATATACCACCTTAAACATGTTTAAATACTAGATATGACAAGCGATCAACACAATTTGAACCTAAACATAAGGTGTTGCAAACCTAAACACCATTCTTATTTAAACATGAGTGTTTTTAAACATGATAAAATATCTGTTGCATTTTCGTGTTTAGGCAAGTGTTTAGTTTCTAAACACTTTTTTTTCTGTGTGGGCAATGCTTCCCGGGCCACAATGCCTTCCACAAATGAATGGTCAGAAGAAAAGCTTAATGCCTGGAGGAGAATTTCCCTAATCAAAGGGGAGACGCTCCAGTTACGCCCCGTTTAGACTACCTAATTTTGGTCAGCCAACAAAGTTTATCTAGCTAATTGGCTAAAGAAATCAGGTAGTATGAATGTTGTGAGCCACTTGAATTTAGTGACTAATGTTACGCGATTTCAGGCAGAGTAAAGTTTTGAGGATCATTAACCAATGATAATCTACGATGAACGACGTAAGGGACAATTCTAAAATATTCGCCACCAGGATAATCAATAGTGAAAAGCCAAGGCTTGAGTAAGAATCGTTGTAATATTGTTTAAACAATATAGCTTTTCTACAAGTCTCAATGTAATACGATTTTCATAGAATTTCTGGCTTCAATGGCAGCCTTAGATTTAGTTTTGAGATATTGCAATGAATATATTGGTGCCCAACTATTTTAATTATCCAATTGTGTAGAAGTGAAATTTAAATTCGATCATTTCTCGTCAATTGGTAGATCTAGTGAAGGATAATGAATTTTCGCTACAATTCAATGCATGACAATTACAAGAAGTCTGGCTTCTATGATTAAGTGTTCAAAGAAATCTCTATTTATATTGGCTGTACAGGTATGATATCCATTCACAGAAGTTCTGAGAAGTAATGTCCTACCTACCTTTGACCTAACCAGAAAACAAGCGCTGACCAAAATTGGGTAGTCTGAATGGGTCATTAAAGTTCAAAACGTTGGGGGTGGGGGGCGGCAGCTTAGAGACGAAACAGGTACCCAGACCCCTTACGTGACTGTATAGTGAATTCGAAACATTGTTCGACTAATGAGCTTGTGGTTGCTTAATATTATTATCTAATCAATTCCAAACCGAATTATCTCGTTATCAGTCTTATAACACGGAATAGTAGAAAACCTACTATTTTCAGTAGAATAAAATTATCCCGTAGAAGCTATTGACCACTACAATAACAAAACCACATTGGATATTATAACAAAAAGTCTCGGATTACCAACGTCGAATGTGGTTGCCACAGCCCACATAATGAACGTAGCAGACGATGCAATTCGAGCTCTTGCCCAATAACAGACAGTTTATCCCGTATACGTCATTTCGTAGCCTACGTTAATCAAGGCCCGCGCATAGCCTTCTGGCTATGGGCGGCATTGAAAGGACGCGCCAGCTTGTTTTTTGCGCTTGATTCTCGGATGGTGGCGCTTTTAGATAGTAAATGTTAAGGGATCTTCCATTTATTTGAATTTGTAGAGCGGGAAGATTAGAGGGATCATGCATAAAATTGTTTTGACTAAAATATTTTTATATAAGGAAACGCATGCATTTCTTATATATCATTATAATAATTATTATTTAAAAGATAAAATTTATAATAATAATTATTAGAAGGATAAAATTTATAATAACAATTATTTGAAAGATAAAATTTATAATAATTATTATTAGAAAGATAAAATTTATAATAATTATTATTATAAAGATAAAATTTATAATAACGTAGGCTCCGATTGAAATTTTTATTTTAATGTTGGAGTCGCAAATATTCATTATATATTATTATAATTAGAAAGATATTATAGAAAGATAAATATTATAATTATAGTTAGAAAGATAAATATTATAATTATAGTTAGAAAGATAAATATTATAATTATAGTTAGAAAGATAAATATTATAATTATAGTTAGAAAGATCAATTTTATATTTATAGTTAAGAAAGATAAATTTTATAATTCTTATTGGAAAGATCCAGCGGCTCCAACCCAGCACTTATGCTTCTGCTCTCTCTCTCTCTCTCTCAGCTCTCTGCACCGTACGAAACGGGATTTGGATTCCGACACACGTTGCAATCGCCCGCGAAAACCAATTTTAAATTTAAAACCGTACTCTTAAGAGCGCACCAAGCGGAGACACGCGGCGAACCAAAATGCCAAAAAAAAAAATCCTGGAAAGCCAGTATGCGCGGGCCTTTATTAACGTAGGCTCCGGTCATTTAAAGCAAAGGACGGCTCCGTTGGTGCCCCTTAAAGATGGCTTTTCTACAACACAGCGGCCAAGCTTGGCAAAGACTAGTTTAGTCAAAGGCAGGAACCAATCAGACCTAATGCACTACGTCTGATTGGTTCCTGCCTCTGGCAAGATAAAATTCTTGTCCAGAAGGTTAGCCAGAATGCTAGGGGGGATAATGGAGCCGCCTGTTGCTTTAAAATAATCTTTTATGCCCTAAGTTAACTTATGCTTATTGTTCTAGTTCATTTGAACGGTTAGAGTGAATGAGCCAGTGAGTGACGTGAAATAAAACTTTTTTATGTGTAAAGGTTTTTAGGGCATTAACGTTATTTTACAAAGGCTGGTAAATGTAATATGAAGGAAGCACAATGTACAATTTCTATTTAAACAAGACGGCCCAAGGGCTCGTAATAGTAGCCACATCGTACGAGTGAATAGCCCCTCTATACCCTACCCAAATGAGTGGATAACTCCTCTATACCCTACCCAAATGAGTGGATAACTCCTCTATACCTTACCCTAATGAGTACAATGCTGAAATGATTTACTCATAATGTAACTGTAATATTCCGGCAAACAAAACTTAGAGATTATTAATGGTTATTTTAAGAATTAAATTCGCCACTTTCATATCAATTTATGACGTCTGGTGGATTATACGACCCCAAAGATACGATGTGGCTAAAAACCCCAAACATAGAAATTCAGAAGTATCCGACCCCAAAGATACAAGTTCAGAAGTATCCGACCCCAAAGATACAAGTTCAGAAGTATCCGACTTCAAAGATACAAGTTCAGAAGTGTCCGACCCCAAAGATAAGAGTTCAGAAGTATCCGACCCCAAAGATGCAGGTTCAGAAGTATCCGACCCCAAAGATGCAGGTTCAGAAGTATCCGACCCCAAAGATACAAGTTCATTATAGTGATTATCCATTTTAGTGATTATCCCTTCGCATTACCTTTAGCAATGCAAAAATGATCAAACGCATTGCGCTCATTTAACACTATGTTAGCTCTATCTAAACCCACATTTGAATTAACTGCCAAAACGTTCTAGTCAATCATAACATAGATGGCGATAGCTACCGAACGAGAAAGAAACGGGGAAAATCGTTATCTATTTAATTAGCACACAAATGAAAAGGAAATAAATATAAAAGCCCCAAACATTTAAATTCATAAGTATCCGACCCCACAGATAAAAATTCAAAAGTTTCCAACCCCACAGATTAAGAGGTACCCCACCCCACATCACCCCGACATTTTAGAGATAAAAATAAATAATAAAAAAATCGGGGTTTCAATCAGGTCTCTATGGCTCAGTGGTAGAATGTCTGTCTACTGCATGAGCGATCCGGGTTCGATTTCCGGCTGCGACCTGAAAACATTTTAATTATAATTAAATCTCTAATCGAGGGCAGTTACCCTTATTGGTGAGTTGTGGTGATATAAAGTTCCTTTTAAGCTAAAATCTAACGATAACGAAGCGACAACCCCGGCCACTACTACTACTACGACGACGACGACGACTCGGGTCAAACTAAGAGCCTCATCGTATACTACGTTGTGGCTAAAAACCAACCAACTTTAGAAAAGTGAAAGGCGGCATTAATAGATATAAAATATCCAAATTTTCAGAGAATAATTTTTTTCGCTCGGTATTTAACTACAATTCAGGGAATTATTTAAATCGCGTTCGTCATCTGTAAGCGCATAGTACTAGAAACCGCAGGTACAGTACAGCAAACTCCCGGGACTCGAAGTGCGACGGCTTGATCGAAACTTTTTGTTTTAATATATATATATATTTGGTATCCTGCCCATAATCTAAAATGACAGCACACTAGAAGTAATCAGGTTTTGTTTACCAGCATGACGACTGCGGATAAAGACAACGTATTTTGTGAATAATCCTGAAAAAAGAAATTCATAATTTAATATTATGGATTTTGGGGTAGAAAGATTAAATTGTAAAACAACAGTGGGTTGTGGTAACAGCAAAATAAAACAGATTCAAATAATTACAAATATTTTTCGGGTGATGTGTAAACAGGATTTTAAGTAATATTGCGATAATATTTACTTCTTTTTACACTCGGTTGAAAGATATCAAGTACCAAGGAGTAAAGTAGACAGGATTTAGATCAGCAATGATAATGACCGTCATATCGTCTTTAGAGAAAAATAATTCTTAGTTCACTAAGTGCTCGTTTTTCTTTTGTGCGTTTCTTTGTCATGGTGTGTGAATCCAGGTCTACATAAAGAACTTCACTTACTCTATGCTTCCTAATCATGTAAGTAAGCTTAACCAATAATATTTCGACAATATTCCTTAAAAGCAAAAATAAAAAAAAATAAAAATAAAAATAAAAAAGAAAAACCAGACACACAAGAAGATACCAGTTGACAAACAAACTCTAGTCGTAATTCTGTAATAAAGTAGAACGTGAACTTAACATGAGAAAAAATGAGTTCCAACAATACTAATGTGATGTAAGAGCGACTCGAATACGATACGATAGTTTTCCCACAGATTATCTAGCACTTACATCTTTATAGAATTTATGAAACAAACAGAAAAACGTGTAACTCCGCGTGTCGCATTCTAGACCTTCTGCCCTCTGTAATAGTTCAATTTAAATTATACTTGAACTTCTAAAGTTTAACAGAATAACAGTGTGCTTTTTCTCTCGCCATGAAGAACTGGTCAGAAAGTTATTTTATTGCTGATTTTTCCTTGCCGAATCGGCTCTTGCTAATTTTGGTCTCGAAACCGTTTAATTTTGCATTCGGTCTCGGGACAGTATGTTAGTTTTCAATGGACGCTTCTTGTGAGAAATCAGTGTTTCGGTTAGTTTAACTGAAGTATTTAAAATTAAATGTTGGCAGTAAATCTGGTTTTGAAAGATTTAATTGGCAAGTTTAACACGACGTTCTTGAATTGATTTTTTTATTAATTTTTCTACTAATTATGAGACCAATCTGCATACTGAAACATCCAAGAAATAACATCGAATGATTTTAAAATTACAGTTAGTTTGAAATTTCATGAAAAAACCAGTCGAGCAACGCCCTGCCTTTATACAGTGTGGAAGAGATCAGAGCAACACCTACCTTTGTGGAAAACCCCCAAAACCCCTGACGGACTACTTCACTGCAGTACATTTTCGAGCTCGTATACAGGGTGTGACATGTGTCATTGTATGCAAATGAGAACGTGCAACAAGTATCATAGTGAATATCATTTAATGATACGCACTTTGAAACGTTAAAGACCTACGATTAAGCTTAGGAACTAAGGCATCACACTACAAATTAAAGGGCTGTTTGGTAAACCCATCAGCGTAAATGTTCGATGTGCCTACCGTCGTGTTGTAGGCACTCTTCAAGACGATTGTCCATGCCTTGTATTACGTTTTCTAGCATTTGAGGAGTGATTCGTTCAATTGCGCTTCGAATTCTGGCCGTCAAGTCGTCTTCATTTAAAGGTTCTGTTGCAAACACCTTCCCCTTAACATATCCCCATGAGAAGAAATCAAGTGGGGTTAGGTCAGGGGATCTTGCTGGCCACGGAATTGGTCCACCTCTACCGATCCAACGGTTTGGAAAGTGCTCAGTTAGCCATTGGCGAACATTGACCGCCCAATGTGGTGGCGCACCATCCTGCTGGAACCACAGGTCCCGCATCACTGCTAGTGGTAATGCGTCTATCGCATCACAAAACTCGTGGCTTTGGCCTACTTAGATAAGGAATCCATACGGGTTACGAAGGTCAGAATTTTCCGCGGCACTGAGAATTCGGCACATTATTCAATCAAACGTACGCGTCGTTACTAGCAGCTTAGTTCGTATAAACGTTGTAAGTCCTGTGTCGTAGACGAATGGCAGCCTACTCCAACCGCGAAAAATTGGACATGACGTTTATTTTGGGTGAATGTCGCGGTAACGTTCAACAAGCGGCATTGCTTTATGCCGAACGCTTCCCAAACCGACGAAGGCCGGTTCGAAGAACCTTCACGAACATTAGAGACAACCTAGGAGATTTCGGGATGGTACGGTAAACCGATATAACTTACAATACTGGATCCAACGAAATCCATACTGGTTACGGCAACATTACCATCAAATTCGATGGAAGATAAATGTTTGGTGTGGCATTCTGGGGAACAGAATCATCGGACCTTTCTTCTTCGAGGACAACATAACTGGTGACAGGTATTTGCACTTCCTGCGCCACGAGTTTAGTGATGCGATAGACGCATTACCATTAGCAGTGATGCGGGACCTGTGGTTCCAGCAGCATGGTGCGCCACCACACTGGGCGGTCAATGTTCGCCAATGGCTAATTGAGCACTTTCCAAACCGTTGGATCGGTAGAGGTGGACCAATTCCGTGGCCAGCAAGATCCCCTGACCTAACCCCACTTGATTTCTTCCTATGGGGATATGTTAAGGGGAAGGTGTTTGCAACAGAACCTTTAAATGTAGACGACTTGAAGGCCAGAATTCGAAGCGCAATTGAACGAATCACTCCTCAAATGCTAGAAAACGTAATACAAGGCATGGACAATCGTCTTGAAGAGTGCCTACACCACGACGGTAGGCACATCGAACATTTACGCTGATGGGTTTACCAAACAGCCCTTTAATTTGTAGTGTGATGCCTTAGTTCCTAAGCTTAATCGTAGGTCTTTAACGTTACAAATTGCGTATCATTAAACGATATTCACTATGATACTTGTTGCACGTTCTCATTTGCATACAATGACACATGTCACACCCTGTATACGAGCTCGAAAATGTACTGCAGTGAAGTAGTCCGTAAGGGGTTTTGGGGGTTTTCCACAAAGGTAGGTGTTGCTCTGATCTCTTCCACACTGTATTAACAAACGTTTCGTGGCAAGTTCCGTGTCGAATGAAATTTATCGCGAGGTTTAATAAAATTATATGTAACAATCGTGGCACGAGAATTTTGTTAACACAAATTCCGGGAGTTACGCGATTGGTCGAAAGTACTTTTTTAAAATTATCCATGAAATTTTAAACTTTTTGTAATTTTTAATTAGGGCGGTTTTAATTTGATCTTCTGTTGTTCCACTAAGACCTTGGCTACTGACACTTTCTTGACTACCGACAGTGTTTTGCGCTCTATTCACCTCAATTTTCTCTTTTCCAATGCTTTAGCTACGAATTTCACTGGTTATTTGGTCTTTGTTATATTTATCAACAGATTTGCGAATTCTTTACTATTAAAAAAAATTATACCAAAAGTTTACGCTCTGGTGAGTTGCGAAGCTTTTCAAACAATTGATGTATTTATTTTGACAAACGCTGTCTTCAAACACAGAGTTTAGGGAACCGCTATATTTTAAAAACATTCAATCACGCACGGTTACGAAACGCTGTACTGCCCAGCTAAACTGCTATGAGAAAAGTGGAGCTGTATTGCGATATGCGGAAACAGGAACCTCTGTTTTGCGAACCGCTGTATTAGGAAACTTTTTTTTATAAAAAGAAACCCCCGCTGATTTGAGAACCGCCCAACAACCTGTGATCCGAAATTAGAATATTGATTGAAAGTTATGAAATTGGCTTTAGAATAAAAATTTTAAATCTCGAAAATATTCACTAAATGATTAAAAAATCTCTTAAACCGAGTTTCCTTCCAGAATATTTACCATATTGCGGAATAAACACTACATAATTCGTATTTGTAGCGCACATTGCGCCAAAAATTTTAAACTAGAGGTTTTTATTTTTTTACTGTTAAGGCTTTACATCAGAACAGACCATATTCTACGGAAAAGCTTTAATAAGGTACAGGGACCTAAAATTTTTTACTATCTATATAGCAATGTCTGCCTGGTTCATTGTTGGTTGTCTGGAGTTTATTTTAAATTTAACTACAAAGCGAACCTCGTTCTTCTGGTTGAAATAATTTTATCAATTTATTAGCCTTATCAATTTGGGAATAAATACTTACGTAATTCTCGATATGTAGAGGTAAAAAGAAGAGGCGACTAATCCTTCGGACTCGGAATTCTATGGAGAAACATTGGGGTTTGAATTGTTATCTAAAACGTCCACCAGTTTTTCCTCCAACGAAGCGATTTTTTCTGACTGACAATCTGAAACCAGTAATAGAATTATGTAAAAACATAACCTACAACAACCACCTTATATTATAAAATCTCATTAGTTTAGAATTGATTAATCGACATCATACCAACACCTTCCTTTGTGGACAACCGCAAATACTGCCAACGGATGAGGTCGTTATAATAAATTATAACCGGTGTAAATAAATGTTTTTCATTCATGTTTTATTTTATGCATTTGGGCATTCTTGGAAACTGAATTATCGGACCCTTCTTCGATGAGAACATCACAGGAGACATTTACTTGGACTTCCTGCGTATTGAATTTAGTGCTTGCAAATGTATTGCAAGACATGGACAGTCGTCTGGAAGAGTGCATCCACCACAATCGAATATTTACGTTCAGGTGTTTACCAAACAGATTAGAGGTTGTAATTTGAGACCTAAGTTCTAAGACTAATCGTAGGATTGTGCTTTAAAACATTTTGTTGCGTTCAGGCACATTCTCCAGCATTCTTAGTAACTTGCCTCTCGTTATCACTTGCATACAAAAAAAAACATGAATTCCTAACATTAATTTACAACCTGTATAATTCTGAGAGAGCGGTAGCTCTCTTAGATAAGACTTCATACTGCTATTAATGTATAAGGAGGGTTTTTTGTTTGGATGTAGTTTTTTTGTATTGTATTAACTGTTTTGAAAACTTCCACAGAACTACAATTCGGGCCCTCAACCTAACCAAACATAACAGTAATGTTTTGGAAAAGGCATATTATTTGAGAAGTCAATGAAGCTAAACATAAATATTTTAGAAAAGGCGTAGAATAGTTAAAAGATCTATAAAATATTATTAACCGAACCTAACCTAACTTAACTTATAATTTCCATCTCTGGGTTTGAACCCGAGCCTCTGAATTAAAAGCCTGATATTCTACCATGCTGCTGCGGTAATTCGAAATCCTCACAGACATTTAATTAACTAATTCTTTCAGATAAATTCCCATTCAGAAGGAACCTGCCATTGGGCTGGAAATTTAAATATATTCTCCATAAAAAACCAAATAGCGGTTTCGGTCGAATGGGATTCGGTCCAATGGGACTATACCGTTTAAACTAAATTACGAATTTAAGGTAATTAAACTAGATTACCAATTAAACGTACTTAAATTAAATTATCAATTAGAGGTAATTAAACTAGAGTACCAACTAGAGGTAATTAAACTAGAGTACCAACTAGAGGTAACTAATTTAGATAATAAATTATAGGTAATTAATTTAGATAATAAATTATAGGTAATTAATTTAGATAATAAATTATAGGTAATTAATTTAGATAATAAATTATAGGTAATTAATTTAGATAATAAATTATAGGTAATTGATTTAGATAATAAATTATAGGTAATTAATTTAGATAATAAATTATAGGTAATTAATTTAGATAATAAATTATAGGTAATTAATTTAGATAATAAATTATAGGTAATTAATTTAGATAATAAATTATAGGTAATTAATTTAGATAATAAATTATAGGTAATTAATTTAGATAATAAATTATAGGTAATTAATTTAGATAATAAATTATAGGTAATTAATTTAGATAATAAATTATAGGTAATTAATTTAGATAATAAATTATAGGTAATTAATTCAGATAATAAATTATAGGTAATTAATTTAGATAATAAATTATAGGTAATTAATTTAGATAATAAATTATAGATAATTAACTAGATTACAAATTCAGGGTAATAATTCTAGATTCCCAATTCAGGGTAATAATTCTAGATTACCAATTAAGGGTATTTAATCTAGATTACCAATTCAGGGTAATAATTCTAGATTACCAATTAAGGGTATTTAATCTAGATTACCAATTAAGGGTAATTAAACTAGATTACCAATTAAGGGTAATTAAACTAGATTACCAATTAAGGGTAATTAAACTAGATTACCAATTAAGGGTAATTAAACTAGATTACCAATTAAGGGTAATTAAACTAGATTACTGACGACTGGTAATTAAGCCCGATTACCCACGAATGGTAATCAAGCCGGATTACCGTCGGCTGGTAATCAAGCCGGATTACCGTCGGCTGGTAATCAAGCCGAATTACAGATGATTGGTTATTAAGCTAGGTTAGCGACGGCTGGTAATTAAGCTAGGTTAGCGACGACTGGTAATTAAGCTAGGTTACCGAAAACTGGTAATTGAGCTAGGCTACCGACGACTGGTAATTAAGCTATGTTACCGACGACTGGTAATTAAGCTAGGTTACCGACTACTGGTAATTAAGCTAGGTTACCGACGACTGGTAGCTAAGCTAGGTTACCGGCGACTGGTAGCTAAGCTAGGTTACCGACTACTGTTAATTTAGAAAGATTACCGACTACTGTTAATTTAGAAAGATTACCGACTACTGGTAATGAAGCTGGATTACCGCTGTGTGGTAATAAAGTTAGATTACCGGTCGCAGATTATTGAGCTAGATTACAGGTGGCTGGTAAATAAGTTAGATTATCGGTGGCTGGTAATTAAGCTATATTACCGCTGGGAGGTTACCGGTGGCTGATAATTAAGCTATATTACTCTCGTACAGTTTCTGAACAATTTTAATTAGTATTAAGACTGAAGTTACAGATGTTAATAAAAACTCTCTCTGTAGTCAAAGACGGGAAAGTGTGAAAGATAAGTGTAGAAAATTAATTGCCTGAAGTCCCAGATATTCAAATTTTTTCTTTTGAAGACACGATTATAAAACATCAATAATTTCAAAAAATTCTTATCTTACTTTTGTGACCAAATTTTCTTAGCCCTAAACATTTTTCAACACTATTTACAAAAGTAATTTGCTCTAAATAGTAGTTCTAGAAAAAATGGCATCTTCAAGTATTATTTAGGGATACCTTGGATTTATATAATTACTACGTATTATGGATTTCCAACTTGGCCAAAAAGGCGGCCACCAAATATGTGCGACACGGGCGAATGTGACGCGCTGGAGCTAGGCCAAATTGAGTCCAGAGTACTTAGGTCACGTGGGAAAAAGGAAGTAGTGGTACATGCGGCGTCTGCTCCAAAACGTAGTCCGCGCCTTAGGGGCGGCCACTAAAATACTTACGTTTTGCACAGATAATAATAAAATGCGTAATAATGATACAATCTTTTATTGCATACGGTTGCCCATATTTCAAACGGTTTGAAAGCAACCAAAGTATCAAAACGCTAAATGCTAACTATTAAGCGAGATAAAAAGGAAAATGGATCATTTTGACACTTTGACAGACTACAAACAAGAGAGTAGCACATGTTATTTAAAATAATACTTAATAAATTTCGAAGCTATGTACCTTTATTTAGCAGTGTAAACTTAACAGTAGGGTGGTGCAAGTTTTTCTAACTATGAAACTTGTCAATATAAATTGGTGAAAATTCAGGATATTTATTTTCTTCCAAATTTTCAAATCCATATATTCTGGTCTTTTAAATAATGCAATCCTACTATTTCTACCAAAAACATTGCTATTTCTTATTCGCACAGCCCTATTCCTGTGCACTCTGTCACACAGGTGAACGGACGCATCCGACTATATTCTAAGGCCACGGTTATAGACTACTGATGGTATACATAAATGGTTTGTAGAAAACCGTATGCATTTTAGTGGCCGCCAATTTGGTATTTCGCGCATGCGCAGTGAGAAAAATAAAACTAACTTCCGTCTCAATTTAGAGATCCAAGAGGGGGAAGAGGAATCAAGTTGTCTGGTTTCTCTCCGCAACGCGCGCCAGAGATTAATGCCATGTGGAGTTGGAAATCCATAATACGTAGTATTTATATATATCCATGGGGATACTGACATGAAACTTGGTTTAACTTTTTGACTAACATTTGGTTTTAGGAGGTTCAAATACTTTTATTTTTTTTTTACATAGATTTTAAAATTCGAATTATTGCGAAGCGTAAAAATACAAAGGCCGTTTGAATTTGACGTAGTTATTAGTCTCGAAAAGGTGTTAAGATAGATAGTGATCTTTTGGGAGCTATACATCACGTTAATTTTGATACTTTAATTTTACTAAAATTTTAAAATTAACGAACACGATTTGTTAAGTTTTCATACGGTTATTTTTATCAGCTATCAACGATATTCTATCATTATAGGGCCGAATACTCAAACCTAGTTTTAAGTTTTTGATAGAAAATAAAATGCATAAGCGTGCTATTTTTAAAATGATGCACATGTTTCGTATTAAATAAAAGTAAGTTTGGTAAAAAAATAAGACAAGAATTCAAATTATTGATGTTTTATGATCGTGTATTCAAAAGTAAAAATTTGAATATGTGGACTTCAGGCAATTAATTTCCCACTCTTATCTTTTACACTTTCCCGTCTTTGACTACAAAGACAGTTTTATTAATTTAGTATAGTGACGTCATTCGGTGGCAGTATTGGGGTTGCCCGTACAAAAATTTACGGCTGCATTTTGCTGTTATTTAGATTTTTTAGAATCTGCAATATATTGCAAATAAACTGGAATATTCTGGAAAAATACTGGAACAAACCTGAAAAAGGTTCAACTTCAGACAAAATTAAGATGCATTCCAGAGAGCAATGCAGAACATTTTAGACGTTTTGCAGAAAAAATATCTTCCGTTGGAAAACTCAGTACAGCAGTATACAAATTTAGCTACTCTATAGTCATAAAATAGCTACCTTACAGCTAGAAAACAGAAGGGAAATAGTAACTACCGTAACA
Source organism: Phalangium opilio (assembly GCA_019434445.1). Taxonomy (NCBI): domain Eukaryota; kingdom Metazoa; phylum Arthropoda; class Arachnida; order Opiliones; family Phalangiidae; genus Phalangium; species Phalangium opilio. The sequence goes on along the minus strand of JAEQBA010000038.1, from coordinate 377,402 downwards.
AAATCAGGATGTTTGTAGGCTCATTACAGGTACTGTACCGTCCAGATATATTGTATGCATGTTACAGTCAGAAATTGCTAAGTTTGTAGGATAATGGCAGGCGTGTCTCGGATACTTTCTAGGATAATTGCAGGCGCGTTTCATATACTTTGTAAGAAAATTGCAGGCGCGTTTCAGATACTTTTTTTGGATCATTGCAGGCGCGTTTATGATACTTTATTGGATCATTGCAGGCGCGTTTCAGATACTTTGTAGGATAATGGCAGGTGCATTTCCGATTCTTTGTCGGATAATTGCAGGTGTGTTTCAGATACTTTGCAGGATCATTGTAGGTGCGTTTCATATTCTTTGTAAGATAATTGCAGATGCGTTTCAGATACTTTGTAGGATAATTGCAGGCGCGTTTCAGATACTTTGTAGGATCATTGCAGGCGCGTTTCAGATACTTTGCAGGGTCATTGCAGCTGCGTTTCAGATACTTTGTAGGATAACTGCAGCCGCGTTTCAATACTTTGCAGGATCATTGCAGCCGCGTTTCAGATACTTTTTAGGATAATTGCAGGCGCGTTCAGATACTTTTTAGGATAATTGCAGGCGCGTTGTCATATACTTTTTAGGATAATTAAAGGCGCGTTTCAGATACTTTGTAGGATAATTGCAGGTGATTTTCAGATAATTTTTAGGATAATTGCAGGCGATTTTCAGAGACTTTTCAGGATAATTGCAGGCGCGTTTCATATACTTTGTAGGAAAATTGCAGGCGTGTTTCAGGTACTTTGTAGGATCATTGCAGGCGCGTTTCAGATACTTTGCAGGATAATTACAGGCGCGTTTCAGATACTTTGTAGGATAATTGCAGGTACTTTTCAGATATTTTTAGGATAATTGCAGGAGCATTTCATATACTTTGTAGGATAATTGCAGGCGCTTTTCATATACTTTGTAGGAAAATTGCAGGCGCTTTTCATATACTTTTCAGGATCATTGCAGGCGCGTTTCAGATAATTTTTAGGATAATTGCAGGCTCGTTTCAGATACTTTGTAGGATAATTGCAGGCACGTTTCAGATACTTTTTAGGATAATTGCAGGCGCGTTTCAGATACTTTTTAGGATAATTGCAGGCGCTTGTCATATACTTTGTAGGATAATTACAGGCGCGTTTCAGATACTTTGTAAGATAATTGCAGGTGATTTTCAGATAATTTTTAGGATAATTGCAGGCGCATTTCAGATACTTTTCAGGATAATTTCAGGAGCGTTTCATATACTTTTAGGAAAATTGCAGGCGTTTCATATACTTTGTAGGAAAATTGCAGGCGTGTTTCAGGTACTTTTCAGGATCATTGCAGCCGAATTTCAGATACTTTGTAGGATAATTACAGGCGCGTTTGAGATTCTTTGTAGGATAATTGCAGAACTTTTCAGATATTTTTAGGATAATTGCAGGAGCATTTCATATACTTTGTAGAATAATTGCAGGCGCTTTCAGATACTTTGTAGGATAATTGCAGGTATTTTCAGATACTTTGTAGGATAATTGCAGGCGCATTTCAGATACTTTTAGGATAATTGCAGGCGCATTTCAGATACTTTTCAGGATATTGCAGGCGCATTTCAGATACTTTT
>JAEQBA010000038.1:289508-371628 GCA_019434445.1 Phalangium opilio | reverse complement strand
TTTAAACACTTGCAACTACCTTTTACTCATATACAACACTTTCAACCGTATTTTTATAGAAAAGCAGATCTTCCTATTGAAATTAGTTATTTAAGATCAATTTTCAATGAAACATTTCTCGTCCACCGTTTTTTAATGAAATTTAGTATTTGACAACGTTCAACCATATTTTATTGATAGATATCTTTAACGTTTAGAAATTCAAGGCCAACATTGTTAAAGAAATCCACAAAACAATTATAGGCCCTATTGGGTATGATATTGCGTGGTGATGGACTTACATACGAACGTTTATTTCTTATCTTTAAAGTTAGACTTATATGTATATATATGACGTGCTCAGCCGTCCATCTCCGTCGACTTCATCAGCATTGGGACACCTACACCATTTAAATTAGTGATGTATCGGTGGACGATGCCCACCAAAATGACATTTTCATTTCGTATAGAAAATATTTGATCAAAGCTGGTTAAATCGATTTAAACGGTTTTAATTATTACGTTAAGGTATTAAATTGGTTGACCTATTTAGAAATATTGTGGACAGCTTGAAGAATTGCTTATCTTGGGATCTGCGTTGTATTTATAAGGTCATACCATGTAGCGTCTTTCTATAATGTGATAAATTCAACCAATCACGTACATGCTGGCGAATCTCATATACTATATGTTTTAAATAGTGCTAGAAAAAATTTCTTTCAACTCTTCCTATAAACTGTTTATTTAGTTTTTTTTTGGTTTTTTTGTTTTTCATTACACAGAACCAAAATTTTGACTGAATTTGTTAATTTAACACGCTTTCCGTATGTTTTTACAGCGCCTTAGAGTCGAACATTAGACATTTATCCCTTTCAACCACTTTTTTTATCATTCGCACCACTTTCAACCAGTTTTTTTGTAATTTAACAACACTTCCTAGCATTTTTTGTCATTTGACAGCACTTCAAACAGCTTTTCGGTCCTTTAACGTAATTTTCTATTATATTATTGTCATTCAACGAAGCTTTGAAACACAATTTACTTTTTTAGTCATTTATCAACACTTTAAACCACTTTTAGTTATTTATCAACATTTTCAACTGCTTTTCAGTAATTTAACTACGCTTCAAACCGCTTTTCAGTCATTTACCATCGTTTTCTTTTATATTATAGTCATTTAACGACACTTCCTAGCACTTTTTTTGTCATTTGACAAGACTACAAACAACTTTTCGTTCACATTATAGTCATTTAACGAGGCTTTGAACCACTTTTTAGTCATTTATCATCACTTTGAACCACTTTTTAGTCATTTATCATCACTTTCACCCTTTTTAGTCAATTATCAAGACTTTCAACTACATTTCAGTAATTTTACTACACTTCATACCGATTTTCAGTCATTTAATATCGTATTCTATTTTATACAGTCATTTAACGACATTTTCATTCATATTTTAGTCACTCTACGAAACCTTCAACCACTTTTTTAGGCATTCATCAACAATTTCATCACCATTTTATTATTTAACAAAACTTTCAACCTGTTTTTAGTCATTTAACAACTTTTCTAGCAATTTTTGTCATTTGACAGCACTTCAGGCAGCTTTTCGGTCCTTTAATAAAAATTTTCTATCATATTATAGTCATTTAACGAAGCTTTGAACCACTTTTTAATCATTTATCAACACTTTCAACCATTTCTTAGTCATTTTCAAATATTTTCAGTAATTTAACTACGCTTCAAGGCGCTTTTCAGTCATTCAACATCGTTTTCTATTATATATTATAGTCATTTAACGACATTTTCATTCATATTTTAGTCATTAAACGACACTTCAACCACTTTTTATTCATTTAACGACACGTTCAACCACTTTTATTCATTTAACAACACTCAAAACCGCTTTTCAGTCACTTAACATCATTTCTAACATATTATAGGCATTTAACGACATTTTCATTCAGGGTTTTGTCATTTAACGAAATTTTTAACTTCTTTTTAGTTTCTTAACGACACTTTCAACCACATTTAAATCATTTATTAGCACATGCAACCATCTTTTTGTCATTTATCGAAACTTTCAACCATATATTATAGTAATTTATCAAAAATTATCTAACTTTAACTTATTTAACAACACATTTTAATAATTTTCCTTTTTTTAAAAACACATTTTTATAATTTTCAACAGTTTCAACCACGTTTTTGTTCAAAAAGCAGAACGTCTTATTGAAATTAGTTATTAAACAGAAATTTTTGATGAAAATGTCCTCCAACCGCACCTTTTAATTTAATTTAGTATTTCAAAAAGTTTTCAACCATATTATATTGATAAAAGTCTTATACGTTTAGACAATCGAGGTTAGACATAGTTAAAGAAATTCCGCAAAATAATTGTAGGCCTTATTGGATATCATGTGGTGATGGACCTCATAAAACATAATAAGAATAACCTTAAAGGATTTTCGCTTCCTCTCGAGGCTTGGGAGAAAATGTTGGCCAAATGGCCTAATATATATCAGATAATAACATCGCACCCTGATTATTTCGTGGGATAAATATTACACATTCCATAGTTTCAATTTGTGCGCTTGGATAATGCACAATTTATTATCAGAGTGATATTTCCACCCAATCTGAACCGTGATAAGACAAGTCTTTGTACTTGGGGCAGCCTAAGTCTTCGAAGTTTATAATTGTTTTTTCCAAAATATTCGGAATGATATACTTGTTTTTCTAGCCCCTGTTTCCGATATGCTTGGGACTATTCTACTTAGTTCGTCCAATACGTATTCATTCTCGTCCCATAGCATCCTTCATATATGTCTGGACATCGAGGAATTTAAAGCCTTGTCTTTCATGTTTAACTTTAATTCATTTAACGACACATCCTAGCACTTTTAAAATAGCACAGTAAATTAACTACACTTCAAACCGCTTTTCAGTCATTTAACATCGTTTCCTTTATATTAAAGCCATTTAACGACATTTCATTCATATTTTAGCGTATTTTAGTCATTTAACGAAATTTTCAACCACATTTAAGTCATTTGTTTGCACATGTAACCATATTTTTCTCATTTATCGAAACTTTAAACCATAATTTATAGTCATTTATCAACAATTATCTATTTTTTGCTAATTTAACAACACTTTTATATAATTTTTACTTATTTAACAACACGTTTTAATAATTTTACAATAGTTTCAACCAAATTTTATTTTAAAAGCAGAACTTCTTATTGAAAACAGTAATTTTTAATGAAAATCATCCAACCGCACCTTTTAATTGAATTTAGTATTTGACAACATTTTCAGCCATATTATATGTCGTTTTCCAAAATGTGTGCGAAACCAGATACGAATAAAGAATGAAATTAAAGGGGTAGTAACACCATTATATTCGTAATTTGAAACATATTGATATACCGTATATTTTCCTTGAAAACTATAACTTAATAATATCCATCCATGTTATATTCTAAAGGGTGTATATACCACTCGATATATTCCATAGGGTATATCCCTCATCCATGATCCATGTTCGTTCTATCACCCATATTTCCCGATCTCTTATACACCGCCGTACCCGATTGCTCAAAGACCGTCATGCTATAACTTAATTTTACATCACGCCAAAAAAAATTCCTTTTCTTCTCTCCTATAATCCGATTTACCTCTCTTAATTACAAAATACACTTCACCTCAGACAACTGTCTACTACGGGTGAAACGCACGCATAAACAAATTATGAAATTCCAAACCTCGAGTTCTATTGTCGTAACGAAACTAGAGATCTCTCGTTATTTTTTTTACAGTGAAACATGTGCCCTGCCCCTGCTAACCAAGAGAGCCGATTCAGAGCAATTGAGACGAAATTACACACCCTATGTTATTTCCATTGTCTTAACCCGTCCCGCTCTGTTCTCATTTTACCGCGAAACTTAGGTATTCTCCATGCCGTCCAAGGTGCACAAAACAACGGGTACCAACACCCATTATACATATAATAATTCGGTGGTGTGTTTTTTTTTTTAAGAAATATACTGTAGACCTTCCTTGAAAACTGTACCTTAATAATACTATAATCCATAGGCATGTATATCCATGTTAAAAGTTGTATATATCTATCTTAATACTCCATAGGGTATATCCCTCATCCATGCCTCATGTTTCTTCTAACACCCTATACGTATGCCCAACTTTTCCGATCTCTTATACCCCACCGTACGCGATTTGTTCAAAGACCTTCAAAATTTTGCTTAATTTTGCATCACGCCAAAAACATAACCTTTTTCTTCTCTCCTATACTCCGATTTACTTTTCTTAATTAAAAAAAAAACACACCACCGTAGACAACTGCCTCGTATGGGTGAAAGTCACGCATACACTTCTGAATCATAAACCCTATATGTATACTGTACAACTGGTATGGATAATTTATAATTATACCAAGATTTTCTATAGTACCGGTAAAAATTAATCCATATTTGAATCCTCCATCGACTCCGAGGTATGCACTAACCGTGATATTTAGTCGGCCTCTCCCGTACCCTTGGATCGGTGATATTAAAAACAATCCCCTTTTTACCTGGTTCAGAAAAATTATATACCCTATAGTCAATGTTGTATGTACAGTCCCTATGGAGAATTTATAATGCGCGCTCTTTTATACTAAAAACGTTCTCCTCTCTCTCGGAAGGGAAATATGAGAACTCGTCGCTCTGTCTCGAAACCAGACTCCCGTAATATCCCAGGAAAGCATCGATGATTAGGCATATAATTGTCGAACAATTAATTCGGTCTCTGAAACGGTAAGAATCCCATCCCTCTCGTCGATTTATGTACGGACCCTCCGTACTACCTTTGTCAGCCTCTACCGTACTATGAGGCGGCAAAACTTATACACCCAATGTTATTTCTATGGTCCTAACCCGTCCCGCTCTGTTCTCATTTTACCGTGAAACTTACGTACTCTCCATGCCGTCCAAGGTGCACAAAACAGCCGCTTCGAAAAATTTGGAGACCGTCGAATTTTTATACCCAATGTTAATTTTCTCATAGGGTATCATACCCCATGTTATCTCTATGGGAAATTCATACCCATCCCGTTCTCTTATTTATATACTACTTTAGCTTCATTGACTTCTCTTTGGAGCGGTTATACACTTCAAGTAAGTGTATCCCTTATGGAATGAAAAAATAAATAAATAAAAACATCAAATTCTACAATATTTGAGTCTTTTTGAGTATGCAATATTGGGTTAATTGGAATAGGAGAACTGGGAATTGGGTGTTTTAAATTGGGTGAAATGGGGATAACCTTACTTAGTACCCAAAAAGTTATAAGTGCAATATGACCTTTAATTTTTCATATATTTAAATACAAAATATAAAAACATTGGCTAAAACATTTTTATAAGAAGTTGCTTTTTAGACCAAATTACTTCAATAATTTACCGCCAAATTCGGCTACATTTTGGTCGAATGGGATTCTGTCGAATGGTTTTTGGTCAAATGGGTTTCGGTCGAATGGGCCAGGAGCCTATAACATGACGTTAAAGCGCAAAAGAACTAACAAAGGTAATAAAAATTTTATATTTATAGAAAAAGACCACTTAGACCAGGGGTCAAACACTTAGTAGTACATATTAGTATAGCGATTTTAATCATTATTTTTAAATCTAAGAACCATTTACACAACAACAAGTTTTCAACCCCTCGGTTAAAGAGTATGGCAACACAAGCAGGGTGACCTTGCTAATTTTATAGGAATGGAAATGTAAAGGTATATAAATTGAAAGCTATTGAAATTGTCTAGTAATTCGAAATGTACTGAACATTTTTTGATATTTCCTTGTTTTTGAGGCAAATGTTTGAGGGGCCATATCTCGGTAACGAAACCTTGGAGACTCCATGTTCTTAGACACTTTTCACTCAGGTTGACCCAAAGAACACACCCCTTAATTTATGACATGCTTATAAAAACACCCTGTATAGGCGAAAACTTACAATTATAGGAATTTATAGGAGGGTATTGGAAATAGGTCTGGTCACCCTGCGTAAGAGTATTTTAATTAGTTGAGAATTTTAAAAATTGTTTCCAGTTAACTACCATGAAAACATTCAAGACGAACAAACACTGCGTGAAGTGTGTTTTGATGAATTTATGGACGATAGAAACTTCAACCATGGCACAGCTCCCGGGAGTTACTTAAATCCAGATCAAGTAGCTTCCACGAAAGAATTGGATCCGGCCCAATTAGCTCCTGAGGTTTTAAATGAAGAAGTTGAAGCCGTGGTTTATTCTGAGCTATCAGATGACGAAAATATCACCGAACATGTCGTGGACAATGTCACCGAAAATGACGAAGAAAATGAAGATAATGACGTCAAAAACGAGGGCGAAAAGGATGAGGACTTTTTAAAAGGGGCAAACGTTCCTCTTTATAAAAATGCACCTCTGACAGTTGTAGACAGTTTAGTTGCAATACTACTGTTTTCAACAAGGCACAGTTTAACTGGAGAGGCTATAGAAGACCTGTTAACCCTGATTAATTTGCATTGCACTTGTCCCAATTTACGTATAACTACTCTCTATAAATTTCGAAATTTTTTAAAAGTTTTCAATTTACCTCAAATAATCGATAAGTATTGTTCCAAATGTTTGTCCCCAATAAATCCAGCAGAATCGGTACTTTGTATCGTTTGCAATACCAATTTAACGATTGAAGCTATTTCAACTAAACTTCTTATCACAACTCAACAAGATGTTTAAAAGAAGAGACTTTTTGAATAATCTTGGTCATAAATTTTTAGGAGTGCGTGAAGAAGGAGTTTTAACTGATATCTATGATGGCAGTTTGTTCACAAACTTGTCAGAGCCCCCAAAAATTTTATCTTTCAGAAATAACATATCTTTAATGTGGTACACGGATGGTATACCCCTTTTCAAATCATCTAAAAAAGCATATGGCCATTGTTTTTACGCATACTAGAACTACCATTCCATTTACGAAACAAAATAGAAAATACTCTCTTTGCCGGAATTTGGATTGGGTAGGGAAAACCAAACAAGAATGTTTTGTTTGGGAAATATTTTAATTCTTTCGAAACTCCGAAAAGTGGTATTGTCGTTAAAAGCCACGATATTCAATATTCTTTGCGATTTACCTGCTAAATGTATGGTGCTATATACGGTGCAATATAATGGCGCTTACGGCTGCCCGATTTGCAAACAGAAAGGAGAAACATTCAAAGTTAGTGAGAAATCGCATGTCCATATATACCCATTTACCCCAAACATTGATCAACTATTAAGAAACAACAAGGAAATGGTGGCATTGGGGTTAGAAGCGCATAATTCAGGAAGGTGATTTTAGGAGTAAAGGTCCGTCCACACTAGAGATATTTTTCAGTTTCGCTTGCGCGCGCGCTTCGCACGCCAGTTACGCGCCTCGTTCACACACAAAATATTTGCTTCGCACGCGTGATCGCTCTGTACGCAGCACCAAGAAAATTTGTTTGAAAATTTCAAAAATTTTCGCGTCGTACGCGCCTACACAGCCAATCAGGAGAGGCAATGAATCACGTGATCTTTTTAAGATGGCGTCGATAGGTGAAACACACCGCAAGCAGTTTTTAGAAATGAATAATCTCGTGATATTTTCTCTACTTTTTACCTCTCCGAGTGACGTATGTCACGGAGAGGTATTACACCGGCCGTGTCTGTGTGTCTGTCTGTCAGACCCCACGTGACCGCGTTCGCAGTTTGCGTATCGGAGCAAACGTGTTCCCAATTTCCGGACTGCATTGACAGTTCACGGAAATTTGGGTTTCTCTCCTCTGGCTATCCTACTTGAGTTCCAACACCACCAGCTTTGGTTTTCGTCCACTCCACATGGACACTAGTCTGTACTTAGTAGCTTAATAGCACGAACATCTTCTGATCTTCGTCAATTTCACCTTGCAACAGCTTCTATGCACCACCATCTTCTGTTCTTCGTCAATTCCACATTGACACCAGCTTCTACGCACCACCATCTTCAGGTCTTTATCCATTCCACATGGACGCCAGTCAGTCCATTCCGGCTTCTTTTCCTTCGTCACCGTTTGGTTTCAAGATATACTCGGCGATCGGCTAGGGTTACGAGAAACGTCTAGCCTCCCAATGGCAGGGCTTCCACCATCGGTTCACGCGAATGCGTTTTTATCTATTATTGGTTTCAAGATATACGCGGCGATCGGCTAGGGTTACGAGAAACGTCTAGCCTCCCATTGGCAGGGCTTCCACCATCGGTTCACGCGAATGCGTTTTTATCTATTATTATAATGGAAACGAATCTTATATATACCCCAAAATTTGAAAAAAGCGGGCAAGAGGGGTACCCTTCACTTTAAACGTCAATATTAGCAAAGTTTGAGAAGATAATAGGAAAAACTTTATTTTAAACGATTTAACAATTTTTAAAGTTATTTACTGGCGATTAAAATAATTAAAAATAATTATATTTATTTAAATATTAAAGATAAACCCAAGTACCGAAGTCGTTAAATCATTGCCTCCTATATCTATCAAGGCCCGTGCATTGCGTTATATTTCCTACATTGTCTCTTATATCTATTTAGGCCCGTGCATTGCGTTATATTTCCTACATTGCCTCCTGTATCTATCAAGGCCCACGCATTGTGATATTTTCCTTCATTGCCTCCTATATCCAACAAGGCATTGCGATATATTTTTGAGAACAACAACCAAAATGGGAAGCTCCTCTCAGAACCATAATAATTTGTTTTCTCTGTTATATGAAATGAAAATATGGATAATATTTTCGGCAATTCGATTTGAGTGGCTCTTTCTGATGTATCATTCTCTCAGCACTGTTCATAATGGACAGGAACGTAGAGATTTGAGACACTAGGAATTACGATAGTGTTTCAAATCTTCTGTAATGAGGGCTTAAAGGCTTGGAGTGAGTCGAAAGATAAATACACATCCTAGTTTTTAGTTGTACCATGCGTACCACAATGTTGCCAGGCGTTTATTGAAGGATGCTTGGGTACTAGTACAGACTGTTACGTCTACCAAGTTTCCTAGCATCCAACATTAAATAGGATTCATAAAAGCCAGTGTTAAGCGCATGTCATGGGTCAAGTCGTTAAATATATCGACGCAGTTAAATAGCTGATGGCATTATTTTATCCACTTTCTCATTGCGTTTCGAGAGGAAGTTCAACTTTGGCGCTCTTAACCTTCTACCCCCAAAAATCGCTATTGTCTGCTCGTTTTCCCCTTCCGCGTTTTTTCGTTATAAACTTATGATTTAACGAACTGTTAAGATAAAATTTCTTATTTCCTAAGACAGATAAGCTTCTACTCCTTTCATCTTACTCCCAGTTAGATTTAACCTTGTTAAAACATAATCAGATGAATTTGAGTTACAATGTCGTAAAATCCAGTGCATACAGTTACCTAGGAGTGATAGAGACATTTTTAACGATGCCTAGAGATGATAAACTTAAGCGAAATTGTTTTACGTTTGAATAAAAATACCGCTTCCAGTAGTGGGTTTATAGTACTCCTTGTTTGTGTAAGATTAGTGTAGCTGTAGAGCGTAATCATGGTAAACGCTTAAAAATATATATTTTCAATAAAAACACCGCTTCCACTAGTGGATTTATACTCCTTGTTTGTGTAAGATTAGTGTAGGTGTAGAGAGTAATCATTATAAACGCTTAAAAATATATTTTCAAAAATGAAGAATATAGAACATTAATTTTGTATCAAAAAATATTTTGGTGCTAAGATTGCTTTAGAAAAATCCAAACGGCTAGGTATTGGTAAAAAAGACATGTGTAAGCTATTTGTAGATGAGATAATGTTTTACATGTTTTAAATGAGGCTAAAACTTCCACTATTGTGTCTAAAAAAGTGTTGGCAATGTATATTTTTTAAATATGACGGAATTGCGGTTGATATGATAGCGCCCTATTTGCGAAAAAAACCTTTTTTAAACAGTTGAATCACTCTTTTATGATAGAATTTCAAAGGCAGAAGTTAAACGTTAAATTTGCTCGATTAATTTTGTTTCGAAAATATTATATTTAAGCGCTACGTATTACTGAAGGAGATTGATTTTGCTGTTTAATAATTATTTTGGTTAAGTGGGAGCCTAGCTTATGTGTGATTGTGTTGTGGCTTCCATGTTTTGGGAACATTTGCTTTTTGTGTGGCGAGGTATGATTCAGCTTTGATATGGACAAATGTTACAAATCATACTGGTAGACTAAGAATACGGTTGAGGTATAGCGAGAGAGTAGAGTTTCCACAGCAATTGAGAGATATTGAAAACGCTTGAACAATTGACTATTTTAAAATTGAATTCCTGCACTTGCAAAGAATTAAAAAAAGCGATAGATGCATATATTTAGGTTGTTTAAGGGGTAGTGATAGTCATCTTTACTCGGAGAGGTAATATTTTGGCTTTCCCAACTTGTAATAAATCGTAGAAATAAAATCAAAAATAAAAATTAAAGAAGAGTATGGGTTTTGGAAAGTATTCGCTGACCGTGAGAAAGACGGAGATTTTCATAATTTTGTCCCGAAATTAAGGATGTGCACAACAGAATACATAAATCTGAGAAAGGCAAAGGAGCAAACTAGACTTCGAAGTCCGGCATTTCCTATTGGTTGAAACACACAGGCGTGGCGCTTGCGCTCCTTACAATGGAAAATAAACTTCGTGTGTGTGGACGAGAAGCGAGCGAAGCGCGCCAAGCTAGCGATCGGGCAACGCGTGCGAGGCGTGCGAAATATCTGTAGTGTGGATGGACCTTTAAAGGCCCTAGCGTGTTAAGCTCTTTAGTCAGTGATGTAGTAAATTCTACAGCAATTGATCCTACGCATACTGTTTATTTGGGTGTTGCAAGAAAACTACACTCGTTATGGTTTAACACCCAATATTCTACTAAACCGTTTTAAATATGTAGAAATAAGAAAGACGTTGACCAAAATCTAATAAAAATTAGGCCTCCTGGATACGTCCAAAGAAATCCCAGATCGATGGAAGAGAGCAGTTACTGGAAAGCAACTGAATGGGGGAATTGGTTTTACTATTACTCTCTTCCATTGCTGTTCGGTGTTTTACCAAAGCTTTACTTTGAAAATTATGTGCACGTGGTTTTAGCCTTACATATTTTGAACAAATATAAAGTGAACGCTAAAGAAATTCATCTTGCCAAAAAACTACTTATCCAATATGTTATTGATTATGAAAACTGTATGGAAAGCGACATATGTCGGCAAATGTTCATCAGTTGCTTCATTTGGCCGATACAGTCAAAAATCTGGGACCACTTTGGGCAATTAGTTGTTTCAGTTTCGAGGATTTGAATGGCACTGTTCTTAGCTTCGTCCATGGAACGAGTTCCACGGAGACGCAAATAGCTAATGCCATAAGCACAGCTTTAAGTGAGATTAAAATGTGTCTCATAGGAGTCCTATAATAACTCGCAGATTTGTGTTCTCAATCAAGTCTAGAAAGAATCGCTTTCCAATCTCAAAAACTAAGCCTTATTTGGTGAGATTAAAATGTGTCTCATAGGTTTCCTATAATAAGTCGCAGATTTGTGTTCTCAATCAAGTCTAGAAGCAATCCTTTTACAGTCTAGAAGCAATCCTTTTACAGTCTAGAAGCAATCCTTTTACAGTCTAGAAGCAATCCTTTTACAGTCTCGAAAACTGAGCCCTTTTATGTCAGACTAAATTTAGTCTCAAAGGAGTCCAATATGAAACCATTATATTTTCTAACAATTTTTGAGTTAAGTTTGGTACCCAAATATCCTTGATCCTTATTTTAGACTTACTTTATACTAAAATAAGACTCATTTTGGTAAGGGATGGCTAAAAAACTGAAAAGGTCGCCGCATTCCCTCTATGAGTTGAAGGCCGTACCCTTGTTGGTCATCAGTGACTTTCGTAACACGCCAGAAGAGAGAGTAGAAAGATGTGACAAAGCAGGTAAATGATGTCCACCGCCAACAAAGAACAATATTCCACTTGTTATAGAAGAACGTGAAGCTCTGCGTTTTGCAAATTTGGTAGTTTTTTCGTATTGTATTTACCATGTCATTAACATTATTTATTTTGTTGTAGGTAAGCTTTTGCTGAAGATTCCTCAAATAGCCTTCTGCTTTCCATGAACATGTTGCTCATCCACTTGCCACTTCAGTACCTATAAATGGTTATAAGAATGTTTTCTAATATATTCACCCCCAATTCGATGGAGAGTATAGTAGTCCACCTTTTAAAATTTTCATTTGGACATTCTTTTGAGATAGAGGGTTCCTGCAAAGTAAGTTGCCCATTAATAATTACTGCGGCGTCCTTTTATTTTTATTCTTCATAAGGTCTTTCTTTACTTCAACATTTCATTGTTATTTTTTCCATCATTTCTTGCTATTGTTTCTGCATGCATGGCCTTCCTTTATTGTTTCATTTATAAATGGGATAAACTTTTTTATAGCTGAGTTTCTGCCTAGTCAGAAAGCAGGAAAAGCTCATAGCTTCCGCTTTTGCATGTTCGGAGGCAAGTAGTGGCTGAAAATCAAAGGGCTAGGAATGAATACGAAAGGATAAGGTTTGAACCAAGAGTATTCAAGCCAACAACAAGACCAAAGATTTGGGGACGTTAGGCAAAAAATTGCAGCCTGAAATTAATGACTAATTTTGTTTTTTGATGACATGCTCAAGCGAAGCATGTATCACTTTACTGTAGATAATTGTTATGGTTGTTTGTATAACGTCTCCCTGTATTTCTACTATTTATATGCTCAATTTGGCATGCGTTTAAATCATGACGGCATGAACTCTCTCTGATTATTCTCCATTGTGATTTTATAGCACTCATTGTAAATATTTTATTAACTTATTTTCACCAAAGTGTCTTTAATGACCAATTTGACACGCAATTTTTCATTATTATAAATTGGTATTTTCTTCACGCTTAATTTGGCGTGTACACGTTCAGTTTGATCCATTTCATTTATTACATGCGCTATTTGCGTGAATTTTATGATTTAATTTATTTCTCGCATTCATTTCATAATTTTAATAATACGTGCTAATTTACTGTTAATTTATATTGTAATTTATTAGACGCTTTATTTACGAAGCAACATAAATTTATTGTATGGGTTATATGCATTCATTTAATAATTTATTAGATAGACCTCATTTCATTTTTTAAAATTATTTTGATTTTCCTATCATTGACTGCCATTAAAAGGAGCTGAGAGCCTGTGTGGACTGTGATTATCATCCTAATAGAGCTTAGTGAAGCCGGGGATGGGAAAAGTTTAATGAAGAAGAAAACTTCGGTTACCCCCTTTAATGTTTTAAAACCGTTACTGACATGTCTTTAATCTGTTCACAATAGGAGTATATTGATGATGACTAGCCTTTACTCAAGATGCCATTATTTATAACCAGCACGCAAGCACCGAATCAGTCCCAATACGCTCCCGAAACCAATAATTCAGCATTTTACTTTCCCCTTTTTTAAACGTTAACTCATACGTCTGACCGTCATATGTTCGTTGCTCTTTTCTGTTGCCTGATTTCTATTTACATCCTCCAGAGTCTTCATGCCAACATACCTATTTTAAATAAAACTTAACTATTCTATTGTCAGGTTATGTTTTAGCGGGTGATCCGCGATTTCCAGTGTTAACTGCAAGGCACAAATGGCTAGACAGACAGTGTCTGTATAAGCTTGTTCGTCAGCAGCTGGAAGAGATGATAAGATAAATATTGATTAAAGGGTAAGGGTGTACCTCGCTCATCAGCACAGCATTCCATGTGAATATGATAAGTGCGAAAATTTAAGTACCAAAATGTTAGTGTCACAAGGGCATGAACGTATCATGGAGTTGGTCGTGCAATCTTGGTCATGCTAAGTGCTCAAATAAGTCTTTATCCATTCAGTTACAGCGGGCGATCAGCCCCTTTCCTTCTTTTTACCCATCCTCTGCATTGACTTCTATACTGCGATTGACAGTTGTCACACATTCTGAACAAGTTATAAATTAGAAAAGAAATCAAATAAATGGTTTGTTTTTATTTAAATGGAATTTTTTAGGGGGAAAATTAAAGAGTTTAGTTGAATCCTTCATAAATTACACTCACCACTTTACTTGACACGTTGATAAACGTCGGGAGATTGATTAAAGGGTTGAAATGTCGTCTGCCGTGAGTGCGATCGGCACATGGTGTTACCGAAGCACCATTAAAACCGGTTTTTAACCGGTAACTCATTTGTCAGTTGATGAAAAACATTTTGAATTTGGTGTATAATTTGATAGTTTACATCAGAGTCTGCGCGGAATTTGCACCAATCACTGACCCTAGGAATGTGAACGTCATAGGTGGACCTAGCCAATTAGAAAGCCTAGGGCAATGGTTGACGGCCCAACCAGCGAGCTTAGGGCAGAAGGAGGAGCTTAACTTTTCTGCAGAATACGACCGCTGGGCGCAGGGGGAATTCCAATCTTTAACCATAGCAGATGATAAATTCGCCATAGTACTGGAAATATTCGTGTTAAAACTGTAACTGGACAATAATTTTGAAAGCGCTTTTCGTATTATGAATATATATCTATTTACTTCCTGATTTGATTTCGGTACAAAAAGCCGGAAACGACTTATGATGACCACCGTAATGTGGAATGTGTACGAAAGATTATAAAATAATACAATAGAGTACATAAAAGTTTTGAAGTATTTAAAGTTGAATATATAGCTGTTTTAAAAGTTTAATAGGAAAATCTACTGGCTAGGAGTTAAAACACTGATAGATAAACCAATAAACTAAAGCGGTTATTTGATAAGACAAATAATATTATCTATGGTGCAACTGCTTATTTCAGCTTTCAATTGATGACGTCATAAACGAAAATTATCTATTCTATAGACACTGCTTATAATTTTTTTGCAAAGAGATAAATTCAATATGTATTGCCGCATTACCCATCACCAATTTAAAGTTCAGCAGACGTAGAAAATAATTCCAGTGATACAGAAAAATCATTAAATTCTGACAAGTGGTGTCAACTTCATCTGATGAAGATGAAAGTTTGAAAAGAGAAACAAAGCAGGAAAAAGATAATGTTCCTGTGGTGGATGAATGGGTTCGATCATTCATTTTCTACACCCCACTTGTTATAGAGAAAATTTTCTAAATTTTAGGAGCCAGAGATTTAAACAAATGCGCCAGAGTTTGTAGCACATGGCCCAAGATTGCTGGCACTGAAAAACAAAAACTTCTAACCCCATCTACATATTTTCAGGTGAATCTAGCTTTTTCGACATTCTTGTCAATTGACCATTCCTGTAATTACTTGTAGAGAAACCAACACGCAGGAGCGGAGGGGTCTGTTCCGATACGCACAGAGGTAACGCCAGATGGAGCTTACTAAAACGCACGGACCCCAACGCCCTGTAAAGTTCTCTTCCCCCATGTCCATAATGAAATATATCTAAGACACTATTATCATTCCACAGACGATTGATAAAATTAGAAAGGTAGATCCAGAAGAGACAGACTTTGTTTTTTTTGGAGTTAATTTTTGTGGTTTCAGTAAGATGGATATAAGAAAATTTACCCAAACAATGTTCCGCACTTTGTATGTCTTCGTACGGTGTTATTGGAACACCCGTGAACAAAATCTGGCCTTATTAAACCTATAATAAACCCACCTTATCCGCGCTGTTTTTTCCTACAAATATCCCCGGAGTTCAATTGTATCCATTTGAAATATACTAAAACGACCCATATATGGTACAGAAAATTTATTAAATGGGGATCAGATATCTAAGTATGTTAATAAACTATGCAAATGAAAACCATGTGGAAAATGTAATGAAATATTTCTTCAAGGATATCCGAAGTACCTCAGATTTCCAGCGTCAAGTGCCTGCTACTATTTGGAAGTTTTTTTCCACAAAAGCACCAGCACACTCGATGGCAACTCACTATATCCATTGCCGATTATTTCCTGAAAGGATGTAACTATCAAATTGCAGTCGGTGGTAGTCTAGGTGATTAGGTCTCTTATAAGTATTCCGAACGCCTTACCGTAAGATATGACTTCATTGGAGCTGGACTGGCAATAGCGGGAGACGTAAACGCTGCATCAGTTCTCATACCAATATATAAAAAAGGACAAGCTAAAAGAACTTAAAAACGGAATCACTTTGAAAAGATATAGCATCGCCTTTTTGTTTTCATGTTGCGTTTGTTTTTCTAAACATTTTGAAGATAAATAGGTTCAAATTTATCTCTTTAGTCAAGTATTTCTTGGTGTTAGAGTGGTAGGAATGTTTGGAAATTGGGATTAAACCATTTCCCTAATGAAACAATCCCAAACGAAGAGAAACTGTGCACTAATGGTATAACTTCGGTTTTTGTGATAGTAATATTATCTTGGAATGGCAGTTAAATTGCATTCTAGTATTTTGTAATACTATGTTAATAATAACTTAATGTATACTGTTTTATTTTAATACCCTAGGATTAATTCTAGCACTTCAGTAATATGGCTACAATTACTCCTTTTAAGTGGTTATAAAAATGTTCCTGCCAAATTGTTTTAAAGAGCCACATGCCTTATTACAGTACTGTGTAAATAAAAAAGTTTCAAAGTCATGGCGGTATTAATCCCTGTGCAATCGTTTATATATTTGTTAAATGATTTTTGTTGACCTTAACTTTAACTAATAAAATCACTAAATAACGAAACTAATTTTGCTTAATAATCCTATTTGTGTGTGTTATTACTGTGTACAAAATTTTAGAGCAATGTTCATTTCATTTCATATTCAAATACTAACCCTTTAAAGAAACGTTTTATCAAGAGTCTTTTTTGGGTTTCTCTTGCCCATAGCCGCCCTTTCACTTTCCCGTGAGTCACGCTTACGGTATGCAAACTTGAAGTCGCCACAACCTCGCTGGAGAGAAAAATCGCTCCTTATATGGAGTTGCTAGCAGCTACCGTACGGCACGTGACCCCTTGGACCCAAAGGGCAAGAGTCCCCAAAAATGACAAATCTTTCTTATCGAAGATAGGAAAACTTCGATGGCTAAGAAAACTTTTCAGTACAAAAAATTCACATTTTACAAGAATTGACAAGTAAAGAAAGAAAAACTACGTCATGAAAAAGTAAGCGCGGAAAAGAATTGACCAATAAAGAAGAAGGAAAATTACGTATCTTCAAGTCTTTTTGTTCTTTTATAGTCTAATAATGTTGACATTAGAATTCATTTAAACGCATGAGCTAAAGCGCAGGTAGTTAGAAAGTCGATCCGCCATATTTTTGAAATTAGTATACAGCTGCACTTATCAATTTGAACTTTTACTTGCTCGCCCAAGAAATTAACCCCCGTAATTTGGAAATAAGTTTTATCTTTTGTTACTAAGCTTTGAAATTTTTGTGTTTAGAAAATATGACTGCCAGCTTTAATATTTACAGTCAATCCATACTTTTAGGAAGTTTAAACATTTGTTCATATCCTCGGGCAAGGTTTGTGCTTGTGGGAAACCCAACTTACAAAACACAAGAACACTGGTTCATCAAAGGATATTGACGAAATAATTATAACTCTTCTCAAATGGATGGAACCAGAGAATACTCAGTCGGACATTATCGTAGTCGATGATAAAGCTGTATAATTTAGCTTTCGCATTGCTATTATTGGAGGTGTCGAGTAAAATTCATTTTAAATGAAAAGTCGATAATTTTCATTAACAGAAAAGCTACGAAAATTGATTTAGTGTCCACCATTTATATTCATGTTATCTATTATGATCAAGAGTAAATAGGAGTAAGGAATTCAAAAATTCTAGAAAGTGTAAATTTACCCATAATACGCACTTTTGTGATGCTGAATAAAAAAAAATAATGTTGTTGAGAAAACAGAAATTATATTTGTCAAAGGTTTTCACTCATTATCCGAGTTTGATGTTAAAAAGCACAAAAAATTGACATAAATGTTTGATTTGTTTTGTGTAATCAATATTTTGGGGAAAAAAAGCTATTATTTGACAAATTAAAAAAGGCGTTCTGGAACTTGATTGAAAGGTCTGTGAACATTTTTACTTTGATGAAACATTTTCCTAAATTGAATTGGGTCTACCCATCAATCTACTTGTTATGAAAACATTGTAGCCGGTTACCTGACTAAACCGGGCAGAACCAAAATCAAGTATAAAGATCCCAATTTTTTTTAATAGTAATTCACCAATTTGAACCAAAACATTTTTCTAGCATTAACTTTTTAATATTAGAGAAACGAAGTTTGAGTGACATTGCCTAATTATGATTTTGTCATTTGTCAATAAAACTTATACAGCCGAAAAACATAACAGAAATTAATTGGTAAACAGTTTAAAAATATTTTATCAAATACAGACGTTATAGTGCTTCATTTCAAATTCTATAACGAAGTACGAAGCAAGTTCCAATGGCGAAGACCATTGGAGTTCTTTCAAGTATGGTATGGCATATCAATTAAATAATTAGACGCTTGTAAATGGGTGAAAAATTTGGAGAATAATCATGGAGTAAAAATTATTCAAACACTTCACTTAGTTAATTAGTTCATTACATTTTTCATTGACTTTCATGAAGTACCTATTTATATTGTTCCGCTCTTACTTCATGTTGATTCTCTCTCAAAATAATACACGATATTAGATAACTAATCAGAGACATTTGCGTAATAGGGAACGGGACTAATCAACTACCGATCCATAGATGTCATTACTACCCTACCCACACGAAAAAACATTAAGTATACGCTATTATAAAATTAATGAATAACGGAAACGTACCACAGGTTTCTTTTCAAAAACAGCTTAAGACGCGCATGTTCTTGCGGAATTTAAGCTTAGCGAAATGAAAGCGCAAAAGTCTAGAAACCTTGCGCGCTTCTTGTTTGCGTAGACGTTTTTCGGTTAGATTCACAAAGTGTGAAATTTCAAATTCAGTGTTTTTATCTAGATTAAAATATAATCATTTCATTAAAGAAAATTATTCAGATTGGAGAGATGAATTTGCATTAAGATTCAACAATGTAATATTCAGGCCTGTAACAATTGAGCCCTTGGCATTCATTTTTGGTTCCATAAATTTTAGAATATAGATATGATGTTGATACCACTTGACCTATCGTCCCTATCACGTACAGCTTTAACGAATCCTATTTACCTGACGCAAGTATTCGAAGAAACTTCGACCATAATTCTGTCACCCAAACCCAAGGAAGTCAAATCGGTTTCTACGGATTTTCTAAGCATGGAAAATATAGTATTAAATAATTAATTATGCCAACAAACGTTGTGTTAATTGTTTTCTCTTTATTACACTTAGGTTATAGTTCTTCTGATTGCAAGTTTGATATCAAATAGTATAATTAAAACAATCTCCGATAAATTTCATAATAAAATGAAGCCCAAACAACACGGAAATGTTTTTGATGATGCTCTTCAAAATATTTGGGAATCAACAATCATTTTCTTTTTTGAACGTGAGTTAATTTTCAATTTAAAAATATGCCCATCCGGTCCCTAAGTACCGTGATATAGTTTTCTTTTTACCTCTCCGAGTGACGATGACGTCACGGAGATTTACTACATTGAACGTGTCGACCTGTCTGTCAATGGGAGAGCTTGCGCCAAATTCTCATGTAATTGCGGCTTTTTTATAACTTACTCTGAATCAATCGCCTTATATACCCAAAATTACAAAATTTGAGAAAATGAGTTTGGTAGACGTCATTAATATTTAAAAATAGATGTTTTAAAATGATTTTAGGAATAACCTTTCTTGAAACGACTTAACTAGAATTAAAATAAAGTACCGACGTTTAAATAATTTATATCAATTATATTTATTTAATTATTTAAGGAAAACCTCTTAATATGGTATTTAGCCTCGACTCGGAGGTTTATTTTGGTTTCCCAACACTATAAATCAAGAGGTTAATTTTTGGTAATTCGCAGTCTCCATGGACGTGAAAATTATCAAGAAATATCACCTAGCTGGCTGGCTGGATGGTTTAGAGAGCGAGCGAGATAAATAAATGTAATTTTAATTTCAGCCTACATCAACGTTCCTAAAAATCGGTCGACTAGAATATTAATCGGCACATGGCTCGTATCTATACTAATTATTTATATTGAAATGTCGAGCAAGCTTAAGTCAAAATTCGTTAAATCATCGTTTTATCCAATTAACACGTTCAGAGACTCTTCGCGGATCAACAATGTCACTGTTTACGTCATTAAAGATTCACTGGAACACAAATTCATTACCAATATGGTAAAACAAACTCCAATATCAAAGAATAAAATAGTATTCAACATTTAAACGGATTATTTATAACTGTTCTAAGCTAATAGATGACTCGACTTTAAACTCACAAGATATTTCAATTTCTTCACTTCCAAATAATAAACTTCATAGAATACTTGAAAAACTTTCACCTGAAACTCGTGAAACAAACATTCTTATAGCATCTAAATTTAATTTGAATATAATACTCCGTAATTCATACAGACAATTTTGGTTAAACAATAAAACCGCTTCAATTAGAGAGAACATTTTCTTTTCAACACCGATTCCACAAGGCTATGTCGGGCTTCCAATATCCTCAAATTTCTCGAAATCGAGCCTAATAGAAGATGTTAATCAAATGTAAGTGCATTTTTAATAACCATTGGGAATAAATAACGTAGCTCGTGCGACTATAATCGCATAATTATCTACATAAGTAAGGGTTTACGGGTACTATAGTTTCACCATTTGAGGTAACGATCACTCAAAGCAATGGTTTAAGCTGTTTTACCCTAATTGGACACCAGAAACTAAGCCTAATAACCCACACCTATGGGGGATATTATTGGGTTATGCTAGTTCGTAAAAGTATTGGTTCGATACTTTTTACCTCTCCGAGTGACGTATGTCACGGAGAGGTTCTAATTTCGACGTGTGTGTCTGTCTGTCTGTCTGTCTGGCTGTCTGTCTGGCTGTTGTTATTGACTTACACCCCAGGGGACCGCGTTCGCAGCTTCCGAATCGAAGCAAATGTGTTCGCTATTTCCGGACCGCATTCACAGTTCCCGGAAAATTCAAAACTTGAGGCTATCCACAATTCAACTGACCACTATTACTTCATCTGACTAGTCAATTGTCCATTCCACATGGACACCAGTCTGTACACACTGGCTTCTAACACCACCATCTTCTGGTCTTTGTTTTTGTCCATCCCCCATGGACACCAATCTGTACATACTGGCTTCTAATCACCACCATCCTCTGGTCTTCGTCCATTCCACATGGACACCAGTCTGTACATACTGGCTTCTAATCACCACCATCTTCTGGTCTTTGTCCATCCCACTTGGACACCAGTCTGTACATACTGGCTTCTAATCACCACCATCTTCTGGTCTTCGTCCATTCCACTTGGACACCAGTCTGTACACCTGGCTTCTACTCCATCGTCATCGTTGGGTTTAAGACTTTCGCGGCGATCAGCTAGGGTTACGAGAAACGTCTAGCCTCCCTAAGGTGGGATCACCACCAAAGGTTTTCGCAATTGCGGTTGTTCTTGCTTTTAGCTGGAGTTCGACACCCTTATATACTACCTATTTGAGTGAGGCAAAGCAACCGGCGTATGTTTCATTTCAAACGCCAATATTAGTCAAGTCTCTCAAGAATGTTTAATTGTTCTTTATCAACACGATGTAACGATCAATAAGGCGAACAACTAACGAAGAAAATGTTTAATATTAATTATATTTATTAAATTATTTAAGAAAAATCTGTGCTAACTAAAACCATATAGTCAAAGTTTATATAGGACGAGTAATGAAGATTGCGTATAAAGTCGGTACACTGTACACATTTCATAGTTAATATAGACCGAGTATTTAAGCATTTAGCCCACTGTATTACTAATCATGGAAACTCTAGAAAGTTAAAATAGGTCGAGCATTGATGTTAATAGAGACGGAGTAGAGGAGTTGAATTAGGATAAATAACAAATTCAGTTTGTTGTGTCATTGTCTCAGTTAGAGAGGTAACGGTTGGTAAGTGCGAAACTATCGTAAGTATGATAGGTTGTGTTTCCCAGTTTTGGGCACATTCGCGTTGTTTTGATGTGTAAAGAAATCCTACAGAATCATAATATTCCCTTTATCCATAATATAAAGTGAATATGTGGAAATATTTTTCGTAATTATGATGCATTTAGTACTTTTGTAGCTTTAAAGCTCTGTTTCATTTTGATAATCCAAAAATTTATTTTAATATCTTTATTTGAAATGGCTGTTTATATATTACTTAAGCTATACTACATCTGTATATAGAATAATCCTTGGTTTAGTGATTTCACGAAGAAAGCTAAGAAATAAAGAGTAAATAATTGAGGCCAGAGGTGAAGTAAACTTTGGGTTTTGATTTTCGTGTCTGAAATGAAAAGAAATCAACGGTTCAGAGTGAGCCGAAAGTTAAATACACTCTTAGTTAATCAGGTTAAGATTTTATAATTGAAGAAAAGATCATGGTGGCAATTAGATTAGTAGGGCTAAGCTACAGAGTTTTTATTCTCTTTATAGTGCGCACTGAGTATCAATGCGTCTAGCTACAATTTAGCTTTGGTATTATTTAACGTTAACACCATAGATAGTATACACAAGGATCGGAAGGTATGCCTTCCGTAGTGTATCTCTCTTCAATGCAGCGCTTGTGCGGGGGGGCCGCACGCCAAACTTATGCAGTTGACTTCCGCTTCTGCGCAGACGAGGTCTGCCTGCTCGTTTTTCGTGCATGACTCGCCGTACGCATGCGCTGGTTTCCGGAAGTAGAACCTACCCAGTTTGTACAAAGCGCGGCAAGCTCTCCCCCGACCTTCTGATCCTTGTGTTTATTATCTATGTTAACACTCATGTTGGCAAACTAAGTATATTGTTGAGGTGAGGTGAGACGAGACGATAGTGTTTACACTGCAAACCAGTTGCGAATGTAGCTATCAGAATAAAGAGTAAACAGCTGAAGCGTAGGCTTCATTTCCTGTTCTTTTTGCCATTGACTGATTTCCATGTGTCCAAGATTTATCCTTATTGGATGTAAAATGTCGTCTGCTTTACTGTATATTCGCTATGCTTGGAATACTGCTTCAATATTTCGTAAATTTTTACTTCAAAAAAGAGAAATAATTCCATATCTAGGTAAATAACTTTGTACTAGTAGACCTCTTGACTCGGAGAGGTAATATTTTGGTTTTCCCAACTTGTTTTTATTATTTTAGAAAATTGATTTCCATGATTTAGTTAAATCATTAAGTTTAATTTAGAAAATTGATTTCCATGATTTAGTTAAATCAATAAATTTAATTTAGAATATTGAGCTTGTGTGAAACCCAACATTCTAAACACAAGAGCACTGGTTTATCAAAGGATATTGACGACATTACAACCCTTCTCAAATGGTTTCAGCCAGAGAATACTCAGTCGGACATTACCGTGGACGATGTTCAAGCTGTATTATGGATATACGTTTCTGGAAATATTTTAGCTTTCGCTCTGTTTTTATTGGAGGTGTTTTGTAATCTTTATTGCAACTGATAAGTCGATGATTTTTTGTGACAAAAACGTGTACGTAAATTCATCTAGTGGTCAACATTAATGTTAAACATATTTCATGTTGTGTATATGATATATTATCGCGATTAAATGAAATAGGAGTAAGGAATGCAAAGATTTTGCACTAGGGCCAATCTCAAGAACGTCCAAATTTACCTCCAACTCTACTTTTGTGATGTTCTACTGATTATGTAGTTAACAAAAAGAGAGATTACAGATCTCAAACGTTGTCACTTACATTGTCAGAGTTTTATGTTAAAATATCGAAAAGCCTGTCAAAAAATTTTGATTTGTTTTGTGTATTCGATGTTCCTGAAATTAAACAAAATTGCATTTTATTTGACAAATTAAAAAAGCCGTTCGGGAACTTTATTGAAAGGATCCTATACATCTTTAATTCGATGGCATATTTTCGAAAATAAATATGGTCCCCCTTCAATCTAGCTGTTATGAAAACTTGCTTACCGGAAACCTGTAGGGTGGTACAAATGAAATCCTTATATATGCTAAACCTAGAGACTCTGCCCCATTGGACCGAATCGCATTCGGCCGAAATGAACTGAAAATAATGGTCAAAGAAATTGAGCACCATACGCGAACATTCTGTAAAATATTAAGCACCTATTTTAGTTTAGAAGAACCAAATACTTTCAGATCCCCGAAAATTTACTTTTTAAAGGGAACTGTAGACGTTTTATTATTTTAAGTCATATATATCACGTTACATGGTTTTCGCTGCAGTTTTAGAATATTAACTAGACATTTTCGAATATTGGTTTTAAGATATGAAAACAATAACCTTTAAAAAACCTATTCGTTCCCAAAGATATATATAGTGTATAACTGCTGAAATACCAATTTGGAAATGTTATGGACAGCATTTGTTCATTTTTGGTTGTTAGAAGCAACTTGAAAAAATAACTCCTTTAAGGAAAAGTTTGCCAAACATTGTCTCAATGTTTTAAATAATTCATTGAATTCGAAAATACTTTTAAAGGAGTTCATAAGTGTATAGCGAATAATCTTGGAGGAAGAAAGTTTGATTCTGGAGTAGAAAGTTGGGAGCCTTTCGTAGTCGTTTGAAAATACGAAAATGCTTTTCGCGGCCGGGCAGCAGTGAGTGCCACCTCTCGATTTAAATAAGAAAGTAGATAAGTTCCGTATAATAGAAGATATTTTTGCTATAAAAAAGTGGAACCTAAATCGTAGGCTCAACCTGAAATCGCCGCTCTACGAGTAAATTCTACGTCCACGCATGGGAAGTTGCTCTCGTGTTAGCCCTAAAGGGTATTCTTCTCCAGAATCAAACTTTCCTCCTCTAAGGAATAATGATTTTGTCGGAAAATAAATGACGGTTTAACCTGAAAGCAAAGGAAATGGACGTAAACAGACAAGTTCATAATAATAGCAAGCTCTCTCAGTGACTAAATGACCATATACCCAAAAGATAGAACCGTACTTCATTTGTCAGCTTTCAAAAATCGTAGGCACTTTGTGCAAATATTATTATCGATTCGAATTTATTTTCTATTAGAGTTGTTCAACGAACCTTATATCATTAAGAGTGTTTGACGATGCTGAAAAATATTTGTTCATTTTGTATCGACTGTAGGTTTGATTTGAAGTTAGACTAGAATTATCTAGACCCCATTAGCGTTGCGAACTCTAAGAATAGTGTGTTTTAAGTTAGCTTTAATAATATATCTAATTTAAAAATATTTCAGGAAAAAACTAATGAACGTTTTATAACCAGAGAGATTAACGAAATATGAACCAAATAATTTTAGGGAGACAAATAGACAAGAATTCCTGGGAATCTCGCGGTACTGCAACGGTTCACGGGTAGTTGAGCGGTTTTCAAGAGAGCGTTTTGGAATAAAGCGGTGCCCAAAACAGCGGTTTGCAAAACCGCGTGGAAGCAAAACCGCGGTTGCTGTTTCCGCGTTTCTCAATACAGCGCTATTTCCCAAAACAGCGGTTGCTGTTTCCGCGTTTCTCAATATAGCGCTATTTTCCCAAACAGCGGTTTAGCACTAAAGCGTTTCATAACCATTTGTGATCCTCAGGTTATGGACTGGTTCGCGGAATATATTGTGGAAAAGGTAGCAGCAAATTAATAAGAGTATATTTTGGAAAAGGTGGCAGCTAATTAATAGGAGAATATTTTGGAAAAGGTGGCAGCTAATCAATATCAGAATATTTTGGATAAGGTGGAAGGTAATTTATAGGAGTTCAAATAACCCATCCAAAGCAAACATTAAAACGCATTAACACACTAGGCCACGAAACTGTTTGTTTGACAACCATTAAAATTCCAACCTGAAGCTGAAATCAATACTAAAAAGAGCTCGACATTATCCATCCGTTATCCGTAAATTAGTGAGTAATCGATTATTTATAGATAAATGTTGTGGACATAATTCGATTTAATATACAACTTCTGTTGATAATTCTGGATTATGGATAAAATAACGTGGATAATGGATAGATAATGCCGAGCTCTAATACTTATACCTTCAACAATACGAAACAACGCTCAAGATATAAACGCTGTAATCAAAATGCGCTGAAACGGGAAATGGCTATAATGACAAACGCGTTTATGAAAAAGCCGTTTTGGACAATGCTGTTTTGATAACACGCCCAATCGATGGGAAGCCTTCATATGAGCAGTTCCCTTATGAGCGGATTTCATAATAGCGGTCTTCATAACAACAGTTCTCTTAATAGCGGTTCCCGAAATGGCCGTTTACCCATTACAGCAATTACCGATACAGCGGTTCACGTAAACGCGGCGTACCGTTACAGCAGTTCTCTAAAGAGAGGAAAAACAGATATTCGAAAAACGATAGTGTTTATTATGGTGTAAGCTGGACCAGCTGGGTTATTTGAACTCAAAAAGAACTAGGCCAGATATGGATAATTTGGTTAGGTTAAAGTTGATTATTTCAACTAAATAGTATTAGGTCAGGTTAGGTTAGGTTTTGTTTCGTTTGGTTAGACTTAGGTTAGTAATATTTTGGAATTGGTTTAACAATGTTACGCCTTTTCCAAAAAAATACTGTTTACAATTATCTACTTCCGAAATAAAATAACCTTTCTCGAATTATAATATGCCTTTTCCAAAATATTACTGCTTACAATTATCTACTTCCAAAATAAAATAACCTTTCTCGAATTATTTTTCTATCCTGGTATGAGAATTGTAAACTGATACAGCCTGAAGAATAGTATAATATTTAAGTGTACTTTAAAAAATCATATACACGATCCGTTAGTAGGTCACATTACTGATTAAATGATCACAGAAAGAGGTAGCTTTTCAATCCAACGAATACAACTGTATTGTTAAGAAATGCTCAAAACTCAACAAAAACACTGCTATTTCCCAAAACAGCAGCTGCTATTTCTAAAACAGCAGTTTTGAAAATCTCCGTTGTTTTTTTGGAATTGCGGTGCTATTTCGAGAACTGCTCTACAGGGAACTGCTCATATGAGGTACACCCAATAATTCACCGACGTGATTGTATGATGATTTTAGTGTAGTCTGAATCGGCCTTAAAACCTGACCTACATTACTTTCCACTAAACAATCAAACGACAATAGTTGTGTAATTGGAAAATCTGGCAACCGTTATGTCTATTGCATGATAAATAACACTAGAAATTTAATTTTAGAATTGGTAAATATTGCCGGATTGGAAAATTTGATTACATCTTTCCCACGTTAAACTTTCGCAACTCTTGTCATCTTGGTTTAATTGCAAAAATATTGACCAGATTCGATCGGGCGTAAAGTTCTATCACAATTCTTTACAATATCAACGTTCGTAGGCGAAGCTGCGCGTAACCTGCAGGAGTCAAGGCTGAAGAAGAAACTGCACTACGACAAACGTCGGAGACACCTGTATTTTCGACGTGGCGACCTTGTTTTGCGCCGTTCGCACCCAGTTTCCGATGCGAGTCGTGGTTTCACGGCTTCGCTCGGGAAAAAGTACGACGGCCCATTCGAAGTGCAGGAAAGAACAACCCCGTTGACGTACAGGCTGGAGGAGAAAACCTCGCGAAAATTCGCAGGTGTCTCGCATGTTTCTAACTTGAAAGCGTACGCTCCACCCCGTACGGGAGACTCTCTGCTGGATAGCAAAGTCACCAGCGAAAACTCGCCTGACAATGCTATCAGTAAAGTTCGGCATAGACGTAATAGGAGAGAGCGAAAAGAGCCCCCCTAGGCATTCGTACAATTTACGTTCTAACAGAGGAAACCCTTTGTAAAGTTTTTGGGTGGTGGGACACTCTTTTGATTTTCGATTTCCGAGAGTTTATAGGAATCCCTATAAATATTCGATGACTAATTTATTTGGCGCATACGCGCAATTTAAATAGTTGTACCTGCACAAGCAATTGCGGCAAGGACGGGGCTAGGAGCAGGTCCCGGTGTGGCGGAGCCCCACAGCAACGGCTGCAGCAGCAGCACCAACAACAGCAGCAGCAAAGGCGCACACCAGGCGCATCAGCGCAGAGCGTGGCGGCGAGGGTTGGCACGAATCCCGTTGCCCATAAGAAGCCAGCCTAGTAAGCGAAGTGTCGGTACTTGGTGCCATGCGGGCCAGATCTATTTTAGTGAAGGCCGGTGGCCGGCTGGCCAAATGGCCTGCCGTGTTGAGGGTCCCACCCCAAATATATTTAGTGGAAGGACACTCAACCCTGATGATTTCATCGGGGTGAGTGGGGGGAATGAGGGGGCCGGTCGGAAACGTCATCGGTTCCGTCGAGCTCGTCCAAATTCTCGGAGGCGCTGGACCATTTAAGCAGCAGGGAAGAGGAGGATGACCTTTTCTTCCTGGCATTAGAGGAACGCAGCCCTGCCCAATAAGTAATTTTTGGGTGGGGGAGCTGTAACGGCCATTTCGCAAGCGCGAAAAACCGTTACCCCTGGTAGGCCGCCGTGCCTCTAAGCGTTAAATTTGGCGCTTTTGGGGTATCGATGGAACAATCACACGCTTGCAAAACAACACGCGCAACTGTCCTCGTCGGAATCCCGACAGAGACTTAACCCCTTGACCAAAAGTCAAAGGGGTAGGAACCCTTAGTCCCGACTCAAGACCCTGTGTATAAAAGAGAGGAACCGATGGGACGAGGGATATCTTTTGGCTCCAGCGACGAAGAGGGAAGGCCTGAGCACCTTTTTGTTTATTTACTTTAATGTTTTTACTTTGTAATATTTTTGAGAGATGGCTGGGTGAGTCAATAATAAATTTTGATTATAAAAGTACGTGTATTCACTCTAGGTAAGCCTACCAGTTTTGTGGGGCTTACAGTGTCCATATTTTAGAAGGACAAGGAAGTGTACATCACTTTCTTGGGGGCAGCGGACACGATAATCGTCCTGGCCGTATCGAACACTGGATCTAGACTAGTATTCTTGTCGACCATCGAAAAATGAGAGTTGCTTTGGTATCATGATAACATTAGCATTCTAAAACAAGATTAAGGGTTATTCAAAATTTGTACTTTAGTATACTTCAATTTTGATCTAATTTGCCTTTCACTTACGTTGAAAAATCAGGTGCGGTATCTAATTTAGAAATTTCAAAAGCGCTTATTTTATGCTCTTCGAAAAATACCCTTTAAAACAATCGACAAAATTATATTACAGTAAAATATTAACATGATTTTTTAACTGTCAATAAGTTTGCGGGCGAAACTTTATCTTACTCTTGAGGTAATACTAAATGCATTTTGTTGAATAATCGTCAGTTTCATAAATTTCAAAACAGGCGAATAATATTCGAATTCTCGAATTTTCGTATTTCCATTTGACTGAAGGATAGAGTCCTTCAGTATAAATCTTATGACTATTTCTCGAATAGAATTTCAAGGACTGAATCTTCTATTGTAGTATTAAATATAAGAAACATTTATTAACCTTTAAATCTAGAGCGGTTGAACTTTAATTGCTATACATTTATTTGAACAAACAAACAAAAATTTCCTCCCTTTTTTAATTCTCGCAAAAAACATTCCAGACAAACCCTTTAAATAAACCTGTTTGGATGATGGACTAGCTAGGTTATAATTTGATCCTTGTGACTTTCTTTCCGCTTCGTTGCCTCCTATCTCTGTTGACCTAGCAAAGAAAAAAAACAGAAAGAAAATCTCTTCATTTTCCTTCTTGCATTTTAGAGTTTAAAACAAATAAAACTGAAATCAAATTTATAAAAAAAGAGTCTGTACTGAGCCTACTCGTCAAAACTGTCTTCATCATTGCAAGAATCATATATATCTTTGGTATCATTAATTTCGTCTTCAAATTGGGCCAGAACGGTATCCAGGATGTCTAAAGACTGTCAGGATCAAATTTCGCGCTGCAAAAAAATAAAGTGACATTGCTTTTCGTTAGATTCACTTATTTCAGGTTTATTATATGGTCATTAGGCTTAATTTCAAGTCAAAATTAGCTCAGAAACTTACTTAATACTGAGATTATCGCTTTTTTCTTTACTTCTAGGTTTTATTCCATTCTTTTACTTAAGTTTCGTCGCATTTTTGGCGAAAAATCTTCAAATTCGTCCAATACTTTCTCTAATTCTTCAATATATCTTCGAATATCCTCTGATCTGGTTCGACACACCTTCAAATACGACTCGAAAATAAAATGTCGACGATATTTCTAATAAATATTCATAAACATTCCCGAAAAACCTGTTGATTAACTTGGATTTTTGCATACGGATTACGACTCGACAGTTCATGTAGTAAAGCAGAAACTCCTTAACTCGAGCATTATAACCCCCCGAGTCAGGGATCTCATTGGTGGGATAAGAACTGGGAATTCCGTTTCTTCTTTGCCTACTAACAATCTGCCACCATGGAGAAATATTACGGGAGATCTAGCCTCAATGTAAGGTACTTTCGAAGAAACTTTCATTCTCAAATCAATACAAATACTCTATAGAAAATCCCAATGTAAAAAAGAGCAGCAAATTTCTGAAACGTAAAATCAGTTTTTTCAATTGCAATTTGTTACAAACCAAGCCACTCAAAAACTATATATTAAATAGGTTTTTATTAACAGGGAAGGATCGAATTAAATGGATTAATTAATGTACAGAAATGAATGACGCGTTTGTGTAATAAACAAGATGGCGTGACGCAGCATTTTTGCTACCTGTTATACTTTAGTTCAAAGGTACTTGACATTACGTAGAAAGCTACAGACGATTAATATACAATCTTAAACGCTGCAGAAATAAGTTTATACATATTTTACACGCAAGGAGGGTTCATATCATTTGCACAAAGAGACCATGCAAATTAGAGCGTAAAATAGCAGACATTATTACACTCTAAGTCGCTTGGTATCCTAGTGTTAATGGTAGGAATCCTCCATGCCTGTAAACTATGTATAAGATACGTTCCATAAGTATGAGTGCACTTCCTATACAAGTTCGTAAAGCTACTGAGAGACTAACAGCTCGAGCTAGTTCTACCAGAACGACGGAAGCGAGTCAATTGACTAGGCCTACACCCGGTGGTGGTAAATTTTGCAGGACTTCCTCCATCTATGTCCTATTTAGTCTGCATTTTTAAGCCTCTGACAGCAGCGCCTCACCCACCAGGCGTACGTCGCTTAACCTTGAATCTATGGCCTACCTAGGCCACTTCGTGACAAGCTCCAGTTTGTAAGCAGTGCCCAAACTTATGAAATGAACGTATCTCGGAGAGAAGTTATGAAATTATGATCTAGAGGTCATAGCGCGCGTCTGAAAACATCAGTCACGAAGTGTAGAGCGCAACAATTAATAACAGGTTTAGTAAATTAGTTATCATCTGTCTGTAGCGCCATTTGGCCTCGCACTACTATAGCCACGTTCACACTTGCATGGGAAACTGGTTCGAAGCGATTCAAAACGCTTTGAAAGTTAAGTGAGAACAAACCTGATACTCGAGAAGCTAATTGCAAACACGGTTTCTTGAAGTTGCTTCGCGAACCAACTTAAAGCGGCTTTAGAAGCTAGTTTCTAGTTTTCAGGGGTATGTTACATGGGGTGAGACTAGTATTAGCAAACAGCACCAACGAAAAGATAAACAGGCAGCACTAACAGAAGCGTCTTAAGGTGTGAACCGAGGCTGTTGAAATCGCTTCGAACTAGCAATAAAGAGTGTTTCAAAACTAGTTGGGTTAACGAGTTGTCAACTGACTCCCGTGGAAGTGTGAACATAGCTTTAGTATACTTCATTCAGTATTCGTTAAAGGAAAAGTTCAGCTAACATATTTTTACGTCATACAAAAAATGATACTTCATTAGTCACAAAAAGTTATGATATTGTAACTTTGAAAGTATAAAGTTTTAAATTATTCCCAAAGCAGTTTATTTGTCTCGGTATAGAACGCGCTGTAATTCACTAAATCAGACAGACAAACTTCGTTACTTTTGACTCTTAGAAGTACGACTTGTTTAATGGAAAGGTATCCAAACTATTTTCGACTTCAGCCGTTTCAACATTGCTCATCCCTCCGCGTTAAGTCAGTCCCGTTCCTTGACCCTTTTTGCTCTTGTAGTCGACCCCCCTCTTAGTTACATCTTGGCAATGCAGAGGTAAAACTCCATCTCTATTTAAAAGTGAATACATTCGTCGCTGTTATTCCTCCCTGCGCTTGCTGGTGCAATAATAATGAAATAAATTTTTGGGCAAGCAATACTGGAACACTAAAAGGCTGAACTATACCAGGGCCCGCCTTGACAGCCAATTGACAACGATATTTCCAAAATACATGCTTAACAATACTAATTAACTTCAAGGCAGCCTGCTAAAATAAGATAGGTTTATCGTTAGAAGACGCGTAACAAAGAAAAATTACTTAAGTTATATCTGGTACAATTAAATTTAAACCCAGGATCAAAAGTATACACATAAAATGCATGGAAAATTGACTCCAAAAGGGTATAGCACCGGACCCAGATGGCTGTTCGTGAGGTCCTTGAATTTTAGCCGTGGCTGAGGATCGTGTATAAAAAGATTCCACCGGTGCTCGCCCGAAGATGAGGAGGTGGGGGGCAGGAGTGCGCGATGCAAAGAACCAACGGATTCAACCGAGAACGGACGCGTCGTGCCATCACCCCAGATCAACCGTACCTTAAAGCATTGCAGTCCAGAGACCGCGCCGGACGCAAGAAGAGGCGTCCCACTCGGGAGGCAAACTGGTCTTTATCGCGTCATATAAGCGGTGCATCCGAGGCGTCGGAACCTCCGTGTAGAGATCAGTCAGAAAATATTGTTCCGAAATAGCGGCTGGTGGCAAGAAGCCCGGTACAACACCATAGTGGATGTCGCGAAGGGTGCGGAACCCAGCGCGATCCAGTACTACACGCTCGAGGCCAAAAGTAGGAGGCAGCGGGATGCGAGAATTAAAGAATAGGGGTTCTTCAAGAGGGTTGTCGACCGGTGCGACGTGCAAGTTCCGGTTTTGCAAAAACGACCACTAACTGCGCAATATTTCGCCATAACGAGGCGGCGTGGCAGCTAGACACATGTGTCGAAATGGTAAGCGAAAGGCGTGGTACCAGGGAATAAGTCCACCTCCATATTCCTTGAGCAGTAAGACATGAATGGCCCGATCGTAAGCGGCCAACTCGTCCAATAGAAGACCATATGCCTCATGCAGGCGGAAGGCTTGTCATTTGAAAGCAACATCGACCAGTCCAAAGCCACCCTAGGACCTGGGACGTGCATTATTATTATTATTATTATTGAGGGGGACTCACGCCCTAGCACCGGTGCCGAAGGCATATTGTGCAACCTCATATTCAGGCCTTGAATAGGCCCGTAGCCGAAGCGTAGCGAAGAATTCGCTCTACCGTAATAGAGGAGACCCTTGAGGGCTTCACAGTGTGTGAATCAAAATGTTCAAGTCTAAGCGAGGCGAAGCAGTCGCACTCGCAAAGTACGTGATCGGATGCTTCTTCCTTCTCCCGGCACGACCTGCAGAGAGGGTCGTCAGCAAGACCCATCAGAGAGGAGTTAACGAATGTACCTCGTCTCTAATGTACCTGTCCACCAGCTTCTGCAGAATTTTGAGGAAGAAGTAGGTCACGCATATGGGCCTAAATGCCTTCGCCTCGAAATAGGAAACCTTCCCGGGCTTGGAAATAAAGATACCCAAGAGCGCTTCCAGTCACGAAGTATGTGACCGAGAGCAATGCAAAGTCTATAGATCTTGCATAACGGAGAGGCGATGTGGTCTAAGCCCCCCTGCAAAAGCAGAGGGAAGACCTCATCGATCCAGGAGACTTGTAGGGCTCAAAAAAATTGACAGCCCACCGAAGCTTGGGAATCGTAACAAACCGTCTGGCTACAAGCCAGTCCTCCCTCTTAGCCCTGTGCAGAACAGGGTAGAGAGAGTCAGGGTTTGTTGGATTGATTAAAGTAGAGTCAGGGAAATGGACCTCCAGCATATGCTTGAGAGTGTCAGCCCCAGTGTACACACCCTCCTACATTTTAATAGTATTGAGTCGATGTGCGTTATCGTGCGCTAGGATCTTCATGTCTAGCGACATTGAAGACTTGCTCACAGAAGGTCCGCCAGGAGTCCTTCTTAGCAGCTCTAATGGCCATGTTGAAGTGATTAAGGGACTGCCTATATCCAGTCCTGTCACTCGTTCCCTTGGCTTTGTTAAAGAGCCTGCGCGTGTATTTCCGAAGCCGGCTGAGATCCGCGTTCCACCAAGGGACAAGCCTCGAGCGGTAGACAGTCTTAAGTGGGCAGTTCCGGTGGAACGACTCCATGATGATGGAGCACTGTAAATCACCGGCAGCCCTATCAAGATCCTTAGGTTAAGTTAGTTTAGGAGTGTGACCATCTCCGTAGCGTAGGATTAGGTCTTCCCTATAGCCAGCCCAATTGGTCCGTTTTGGATTGCGTATCTCCGTCCCCGCCGGGACAGAGGTAGTCGCGACAGTGAAGCAGATGCGTCTGTGGTCCGACAGAGACGGCTCATTAGACACATGCCAGTTAGACAGGGGAGACGCGAAGTTTTCTGTGGCTAGCGTGAGATCAATTACCTCCCTTCTATTTGAAGTAACAAAAGTAGGTTCATTGTTTTGATTGAGAATATAGAGTTTACAACCAACTAAATATTCTAGTAGATCATCACCTCTCCTGTTGCAGTCAGAGCTGCCCCACGTGATGTGATGAACAATGGCGTCGCAGCCAATGATTAGTTTGTCCCCTCGTGTAAGAGTAACGTAGTCTATAGCGTGGTACGTTGAGCCCCAAATAAACTCCACAAATAGTTTCTTCAATTCGGATAGGAAGGATGCAGGGCAAGGAAGAACCCTCGCCAAATACCAAAGTTTTGATGCGACAAGACAGTTGAGGATAAGTATCTTGCCTATAACGGTCAACAGGCGGCGTTTCCAGGCAAGAAGGATCGATATAAACCCGGGGAGTTTATCATCCCAATTCAGGGAAGTCGACAAGGTCACATCATGGGTTAAATGAACTCCTAGAAACTTACGGGGATAAGATGACACCGTCACTCCTGAAATGGTGGTCGCCGCGTTAGTGGCCCAGGAGCCAATCCATTGGCCGGACCTCTTGTCAAGGTATATTTTCGCACCGGAAGCCAGGCCATACTCCTCATAACTCCGAACGACGTGCGATATGGCGGACGTAGATGCCAATAACACAGTGTTATCGTCAACGTGTTGAAACAGCACTGGGCTGGCAGTATTCTTAACCCGGATGCGGTCAATACAGGGGATCGAGAATCAAGCATAGTGGTTCCGTGGAAAAAGCATACAGCAATGGGCTCTCTCTCGGACCAGTTAATAAAATACTACGTAAAGGATTGAAATTCCACTTAATGTATAATAAAATTCACTTTATTTTAAAAATGACGACTAGTTTCGCAAACCCATTCGGGGGCTTCTTCAGGTCTGAGACTGACGGTTAGCTGTACATTCTACGAAATCTCGTATTTTTTAAATTACACAAATATTTTAAGCTAATGTTTTTAAAGGTACACGTGATTTTTATATTTTAGATTTAAGTGGTTCTAATTTTTTATGTTATTTTTTATTTAGATTATTGGTTAATTACTAAGAATATCGGGCTGTCAAGCCATATTTGTGCTATAACGCTACCTGGGCCGTCGTCTCTATTAAGTATACAGTTTGGGTTTAGTGTTTTACTTTTTAATATTTCAATGGATTCCCTTATGTTTAATTTTAGGTAATTGTCTGTTTTGCTGATAATTTTTGTAGTTTCAAAACCGGGTTTATGGTTGGTGTCGGCAATGTGTTCAGCTAAGGCAGATGTGGCTGTTCTTCTGTTTCGAACATTGGCCTTATGTTCGTTGAGTCTATATTTTAAGTTACGTTTTGTCTGGCCAATATAAAATCTATCGCAGCTACAATTAATTTTATAAATACCGTAATTGTCTAAAGGGTTGACTTTTTCTTTAAGTGGTATGAGATTGTTATTCAATTTATTAATGGGTCTATAAATGGGTTTTTACTTCATTTTTCTGAACTCATTGCCGATTTTCTTTGAGACGTTGTCCAAGTAAAGGAGTATAATGTATTCAGCGGTTTTAAATTCGTTTTTGAAAGTGGTGTTTTTCTATTAAGCTCCTGTGGGTTATTCGGTCGATGCCTCTATTTAATATAGAATTGTCAAAACCCCGATTTTTTGCTATTTCTTTGATAAAATTAATTTCTTGGTTAAAATTTGCTTGGTTGGAGCAAATTTTTGTTGCCCGGTCAATAAAAAATAGGAGGTTAGTTTTTGGCTAAGGGGGTGCTGAGAGTTTGCATGTGGTGGCATGGCTACTGAATAAGGTTTTCTGTATACTTGGATGCTCAACTTTTTATTCAGTTCTTTTTTGATTAGAATGTCTAAAAATGGCATTGATCTATTTTTTTCTTTTTCCAATGTGAATTGTATGGCTTGGTCTATTGAGTTGATAAATTCTAAAAATGTTTGTAAGTTATTCTGGCCATGCCGCCACAGTGCTAGTACATCATCTACATATCTCCACCAAATATCAACTTTAAATGGGGAATTTAACAGAGCAATTCTTCCTAATTGGTCCATTTATATATCACACAGTAATGGGCTCAAGGATGATCCCATAGCTAAGCCCTCTATTTGAATGTATTCCTTGCCATTTGCTTTAAAAAATGGGTTTTTAACACATAATTCTACTAATGTAATTATTTCAGTTATTTCTAAATGGTTTAGCTTTATGTTAACCAGCCGCTGTCGTAATGTTTCTATTGCGTTTTAACCGGGACGCTTGTGAAGAGCGAAACTACGTCGAAGGACACGAGTTATTCGTCTTTATTTATTTCTAGTTTTTTGAGTTCTTGAATTAACTCTCTTGAGTTGTTGAGCGAATGTTCGTGCTTATTTGCTAGGAAATTGAGTTTTTTAACAATTAATTTTGCCATGGGTTGGGCTGAAGAGTTAATATTTTCGACAATCGGTCTAAACTTTAATGTTGGTTTGTGGATTTTTGGCAAAATGTACATTCTAGGGGCTGCATAATGGGTGGCGATAAGTTGTTTCTTGTCTATCGGTGTTAATGTAATGCAATCTTTAATCGTATTTTTTACTTTGGCGTGGAAAGAATTGGTTGGGTCCCTTTTTATTCCTTTATATGTTTTGGTGTCACTGAGTAGTTCGTTTAAGCCTCGTGTGTATTCTTCTTTGTCTAATAGGACAATGCATCCGCCATTATCTGAGCGTGTTATAATTAGGTCACGGTTGTTCTTCAGTTCTTTAAGGGCTGAGAATTGTTCTCTTGGAAGGTTGAGTTTAGATTTGTTATTAGTTTTTATTTTTTTAATGCACTTTGTGCTAAGCAGGGTTTATCTGTAGTATTAAGTTTATTAAGTCCGGTTTCAATTTCCGTAATGAGGTCTTCTTTATTTAATGTTTTAGGGGCTATAGCGAAATTTAACCCTAGTTCTAAGATTACATTTTGGTTTTTTGTTAACACATGGGACGATTTATTAATTATTTTGTGTGTAAATACGAACACATAATAACTCCGATGTTGAAGTTGAAAATTGAACGCATCGCCAAGCCTTGTCATACACACGGCTCGGGGTTTTTATCGACATGTTGACTTTTGGCAACTAGGTCGGTGAGGAAATAGACAACGCGGTTGATCATCTTATCAGTTCAAATCAAGACGTCATCAGTTCGAATCCTTGCAGAGTCCCTTAATAATTTGATAAGTGTAAAGTGTAACGGAGTGAAATTTGAAAATGTCAATCGCGAACAATGGATGAAACGATTTTTCTTAGTTGAGAAATACAATTTGACTGTCAAATGATGGTGTATTTAAAAATATTGGAACACAGGCGGGTCAAATTTGCTGATGTTACATACTTTGGTTTAGAATGCAAATACGAGCCTATAATTCAACCAATACTGAAACTTAAACAAGAATTGATACACCACTATCGTCGGGTCACATGAACTCAAAACAATATGGAAAATTTTAAAATGCTTGTTACAAATGAATAAGTTTCAATAAAAAGTGACGTGAAATGATTAACAATGCAAATACAAGTTACGCATTTCGCATAAAATACACTTGAATGAGAAAAATTAGAATGAAAGTCGTGCTATTCTACTTAAATGCAGTTGAAAACGATGTAAAATGAATAAAAATGTGAGACATATTGATGTTAAGCAGCTAAATGTAGCTTAAAGTTTAATTAATTAACTAAACCCCAATCAAACGTTCCGTCAAAAGACTAAAAAGTCGTTTAAAGTGCTGTTAAAAGACTAATTTTCAATTTAAAGTGATGTGAAAGGGCAAAACATGTAATTAAAAGTTAGGTTTCTTATGGGCCGTTTATTTACCATCCGAGTTTCTCTATTCCCGTTCACCGACCTCGTTATTTACATTTCCTATCCTTGAAAATGCGAAATAGGCCTATCAATAAAGAGAAATTGGTTTAAGTTGAAATAATTTCTAAAGTTTATATTTAGGAGTATTTAATTCAGATATTTTGTTGAAATAATTCCTAAAATTTGGAAAATGCCTATATATTCAGATAAATAGTATTAAATTTGAATATAAATAACTCCAAAAATTGGAAATATTTTGAAATTGGCATAGGCCGTTTATTAACCATGAGAGTGTCTCTATTCCCCTTCACCGGACACGTTATTTACATTTCACTATCCTTGAAATCACGAAATATGTCTATATTTTCAATAAAGAGAAATTGGTGAATATTTAGTTGAAATAATTTCTAAAGTTTAAAATATAATTAGAAGTATTAGGTTGAAATATATTGGCTTGAATTTCATGAATATGACGGCGGCACCGTTATCTTAAATAGTTCCGCAACACCTGCTTCAAATTCCGTATCATTAACGTAAGTCGAAACAGAGGTG
This sequence comes from Phalangium opilio, assembly GCA_019434445.1. NCBI lineage: Eukaryota > Metazoa > Arthropoda > Arachnida > Opiliones > Phalangiidae > Phalangium > Phalangium opilio. The sequence goes on along the minus strand of JAEQBA010000038.1, from coordinate 332,518 downwards.
TTGGAATACACTGTTAGGCTTAAAATATATTATTGGAATACACTATGTTAAGCTTAACATTATTACTTACGTTATTCGACTTAAATATATCTGACATTGTTAATATATAACTATTATAAAACAGATAATGAAAATAAATGATGAAAAAGTGGTCGGAAGTGTTGTTAATCTACTAAAATACGGATCAAGCTGACGTGAAATGAAATCATTCGATTGAAAGCGAACTAATATGACTAAGACAGTAGATCAAAGTGTTGTTAAATTACTAAAATGTGTATTAAATCGCATTCAAAGGAACTAAAAGCAGTACGTTCATGAAATGACTAAAGTACAATTGTAAGTATTGGCAAAACAAAAAAATAGGTTTAAGTTCTGTTTAAAGTCTAATAAAAGTCCCGCTATTCGACTTAAATGTGTTTGATATTGTTATTATATTACTGAAATAAAACTGATAATGAAGTTGAATGTTCAAAAAGTGGCCGAAAGTGTTGTTAATTTGCCAAAATGCGTTTGAAAACGCTGTGAAACGAAAACATTCAATTGAAAGCAAACTAATATGACTAAGAAAGCGGATAAAAGTGTCGTTAGTCTAATCAAAGCTTTTTGAAAACGTTGTCAAATGAATAAATATCAATAAAAATTACTGTGAAATGACTAACATAACGAATAACAGTTACATCATATCTCTAAAATGTACTTGAAAGCGATGGTAAATAACTTAAATGTGATTGAAATAGTTCTTAAGTGACTGAAGCTAAAAATCCTTTCACGATGCTGTTAAGTGGATCCCTAGTTTTAGGAAATGTGACCAGACTGGTTTATATTCCCCGGTGGGGTGTTTGTACCTCGCGGAATAGGGACAGAGCACCTCAATTTACATACAATTTAACAAAGTTTCGTATATTCTCCCAACCCAAATGGAATATCAAACCATCCGCAAGATTGATGACAAACAATCCATGCAGAGAACGGTGAAAATCCCAGAGTTCTTAGACCTGAGGGGGCGCTTTTTTAAATAGGCGGGTGGTGACCCCAGTAAACTCACGACTTTTGGATAAATTGTCCTGGGCCGATCAAATGTTTTTACATCTCCAAGTGACGATATCGTGACGGAGAGGTATTACACTGGACGTCTCAGGGTGTGTGTGTCTGTAACCGCTTTCGCAGTTCCCAAATCGGAGTTCACAGAAACCAATTTTTCGCTTCCTATTACCATCGTTAGGATTTAGAAATACGAGGCGATCGGCTAGGGTTACAAGAAACGTCTAGCCTCCCAATGGCAGTGCTTCCACTGCAAACAAAACCTAGGGATTTTTTTCGTTTAAAGCATTCTAAAGTATTTCCTGATGCGTGAGCTGAACTAAATTGAATTCGAATTTATATACTTTCCCTTCATATCCAAAGGGATATAATAGAAGTATTTACCCCATCGCTAAATATGATGATGGCAATATAAAGCTTCACGTAATTGCGGGTTTCCTACTAATTTATTGAGAATCAATCGCCTTATATACTCTAAATTTTTAAAAATTGTAATAGAGGTATACGCTTGAATTCAAACGTCAACATTAGCTATGTTTAAAATGATTTAGGGAATAAAATTTGTCAAAACGATTTAACTAGATATAAAATAACGAATATCAATTATATATATGTATTTAATTATTTAAGAAAAACCCATTAATTGCGTCTCGACTTGGAGAGGTTTATTTTGGTTTCCCAACTTGTTCTAGTCGCGTCGATCGAATATGTATCAACGCTAATTGTCTTGTATTTTGTTGAACTATGCGTGTCATTCGATGGGAAATGGAGTCAGATAGCGTGCCAGTATCCTTTTACTTAGATTGCTAAATCAGAGCCTTTATAGCGCATAGAGGATATAAAGAAGAGGAGTAGTCACTTTAGCCTTTACCAATATAAAAGGGAATATCTCGCCAAATATTTACTATTCAATTCCGATTTTTCTATTTGGGTACAATACCTTCTCTGTACAATACATATCATTAGTGGTTGAAAATGTCACCTACTTAACTGTATATGTGTGGAGGCGGAGAGTGATATTTAGACAAAGCAAGGTAACCACCAAGAAACCAAGTACCTTAAGTTGCTCCAAAAACTTTTACGATAACTGAATACAAAAACTGTCCATTCCTCTTCTTTATATCCTCTAAGATAGCAGTCTACATTCTCACGTATTCGTGCGCGCTTGATAATGGTCATTATAATTCTAACGCTTTTTGACATTGTGCCTCAATACGCTACAGCATACTGTAGAGTATACACTTGGCCAAAAGTTGGCAAATGTAGACACACCTTAAAATCAAGTAACGATCGACATCGTCATTTCGCGAAACAAACAGACTCCCATGACATTAAATTTTCAGATCGCGTCTCCGTGGAAAATGACAACTCGCACATTTTCGCCAAATTTCGAAGCTAAATAACAAATTGTCTGGGAACATCAAATAACGTAATATAATATATCAATATTACTCAAATAATTTGGCGTTATCGGGTAACGTAATCAACTATATTCAATATGTTATTTTCCAATGTAACCTTGAGAATGGCCCTGGATAAGGTAAGGTTTCAAAATTATCATTTGCAAAAATTTATCGCTTCCAAGACACTAGAGAAAGTGATTTATATAACGACATTTATATTCCAAGGATACAATTTCTGTTTTCAGGCATACGTCATGCAAAATACGGGCGGATTCAATTTCAAAGCTGTTTCTAAATATTATTCTGTTGTAGCGGAATTTTTAACCAATTTCAAAACGTAAATGCATGCAGTAATTAAATAAGCTTCCTGATTTTAATTTCGATTAATTACAGTAATAAGCTTCAATTAATTCCTGACGCTGGAAATCTCGTAAGTAAAATTCAAATTTTAATTTCATTTTTTTGTAAGAAAAGAGTTTAAAGCGTTTACGAGTTTTTTACGAAGTATGGACAAAAAATATTATTTTTGAATATTGAATAATCTTCGGCACATTTCCGACCGATTAATATCTAGGCGTTTACTTTTTTTCAGAATACCGACTTGAGATATGATTCAACTAACTATTGGTGGGATATCCATAATAATAAAGCATACATTACTGGTTATCAACTGGGACCACCCATCCAATTCACATATTACACGTTTTTGGTCAAATACTTTCGACCGGAAGATGTTAAAGTCACCAGAATGTTTAACAGTACCGCTTATGGGGTATAAAATTTTGATAATGAACCTGACCAGTAAAATTAAACCCGAAAATAATTATCAGGCTTTGCTCATTTTACTCTTGTGGGCTCTACTTGTCAAAATTTTGTATTGGAAACTAGAACAATTGGGAACAACCCTTGGAAAAAAGCAAATAGGCAAGAGTTTGCATTTTACCTAAACGTTTTTGAGTAATGTTAGGCTTGAATATATTCTTCTTAATACGAAAGTCATTTCACATTGAAACACGTAGGTTCTCTGGGGATCGCAATCGTGTTATTTGTGTCAATAACAAAAGCCAATGTGTATTCGTACCACGTTTACCAATCATCCCCAAAAATCTATACTCTCGACGACTTAATGAAGGAACCCAACATGAAGGTCTTCGTCCAAGATGATTTTCACATTAAACGCTACATGAAAGTATGTCACTATGTCTTCGAAGAAATATTAATTCCGCTGTTAAATCACAATATTATAGCATCTCTCTACTATTATGTTTTCCCTTTCTACATGATCTCTTCTTTTCAGACGTTTTAATCCCACTAAAAATTCATAAGACAGGCAAATAATAATAATAATTACGATGCAGATCACCGATCACTTTTGCACTTCCCTTTAGAAAAGGTCGAATCATAAATATTATGCATTTCCAGAAATATTTCCATGATTTTTACGACGATTATCTGGAAAGGGTTATGAAACTGAAAGAGTCTGGGTTTAATGAAAAGGAAGTATTCAAAGCGAACGAAAATATAGCGTTTATAGCCTATTCTACGGTAATGCGACGTCACTGTTTCTGGTATAAACACCTAGAGGGAGTCAACTACGGGTAGATTTTCATGGAACAACCCTTCTCCTATCTATTTTCGCAAAACGCATCCTTGGAAGGAAGATAAATATTCGTTCAAAGGTACCAAAACAAGACCCTTATGGTTACATAAAATATAACTAAGACATACCCTAATTGATTAAAATCTAATTAACTCATTAGCTCTTAAAATAGTTAATTAATTACTGACAGATTGCAAACTTTTCTGGAAGCTGGTCATGATATTCGTAGCGAATTCGTATGGTTGACCAATTTTTGCCTTGAGAATGAAAGCAACAAAGATCAAATCATCAAGAATTTGACCTCTAACCTGAAAACTTTGGCTCCGGCTTTCGCCAGTCTAATTGTTCTATACATGTTGAGTGTGATTGCTCTCTTGGTCGAACGTGACGTACAGAAGATGAATCCAACTACAGGCCCGGATGATACATACAAACAGAAATACAAACTAAGACCTAGGTATTTTTTTCATTTAAAGCATTCCAAAGTAACTCCTTATGCTTGAGCTGAACTAAATTGAATTCGAATTTATATACTTTCCCTTCATATCCAAAGGGATATAATAGAAGTATTTACCCCATCGCTAAATATAATGATGGCAATATGAAGCTTTAAACAGTTGCTAAAATATCTACGAGTTTGCGTTGACATGACTTAAAATTAATTAATCGCGGAAGTCCATTAAACTATCGTAGGAAATAACAATTACAATAGCTGGTATAACGTACGTCTCTGCTGGGGTAAAAACTTCATTAAACTCCATGGATGGAGGCTTAGTTTTTCCCCCTTTTTTCAGCTCTGTTAGAAATCTCGAGCACCTCTCTTGAAAGTCTTTCTTCGTGAGACTTCTTCAGCTTATGAAAGCTGGATCTCTAAATGGACCGGAAAACGGGGAAGACCCCTCAATATAGCACGTTTGCTTTTTAATAATAAAAAAGGAACGCCCACTGTCGTTAAATGATTTTTAATAGGTTTATGAAGAATCATAAAAAAACCGAATTGTCTTGACTTCTCAAATTCACAGCCACCATCCCTTCCCCTGATGCTATGCTAGAGAGCGTTCGGTTTTGGTTTTGCACTACAATATGGCGTTTTCCGGTCCCTTTAGAGATACAGCGTTCATTTTCAGCCAGGGTTGTTGATTTTTTTGATTTAAATCGGATTTTTTTGATTTATTTCTTTTTTTTTATTGAACTACTAGATAGTAAATTACCAACATGAAAACTTTTGAGTCAAAATTAATCAAAAGCAAAATAATCATGACATTTAAGCAGCTATGGGATATTGTTACTATTCAAATGCTTATATAGAAAGACTAGCTTGACCGCTATTTCATTTCCTAGCCTTTCCAGCAAGACAAACTGGAGTTCTGGGAAAACCTTAAACTGAAATATACCAAAAACATGATTATTTTTAATTTTAGGTCTTTCCTAGTTAAGTTTCTTCTCGAGTTTCTTAAACTACTACTTAGAATCTTAGAAAACATTTTTTAAAAATAAAAATAAATACTTGATTTTAATCAAATGATTTTTTTTAAAAAAATCGCTTGATTTAAGTCATGATTTAAATCAAACAACCCTGTTTTCAGCCAATATCTATTCCTCTACCAATAGGGCAAATTTTGGGGTACGAGTCGCACCTAAACCGGAGAACTAAGAATAGTTTTCGCGAGGTGGCGAATGTGTCGCCCTCCTTCAGCAGGCCCGTAGCCAGAAAGGTTACGCAGAGGGGCAGTATCTTTCTGTGAGGGGGCATGGCAAATACAATTTTTTATAGAATAATATAAATATCAAAGTTATCAAACAATAAATATTTACGCATGTATTTCATTATTGACACATTTAACATTTGAAATTGAAACTTTTTCTAAAAAGTTTAAAAAATAAATAAATTATTAATAAACAATTCTAAATCTAAATTTCTGGTCAGATCTTTTTCGCAGGCTAGCGAAGTTAAGTTTCACTTTCTTTCATGTGACATAGCTCGTCGTTACAGTGAAAATACGCGAGTAAGGCAGGAAAAGCTTGCCTCGCAACTTCGTAAGTCGCTGTTGAGGCTCAAAATGTTAGTCTGTACCCCGACATTACAATATTTTGGTCCTGGATGTCAAAACCAGCTATATATATCAAGGACAACGTCATAAAGCTAAAAATTCCAGTGTGTCAGGGATACATATCAAAAGTGAAGTTAAAACATACAAGTGAATCAGGGACATATCAAGTTAAATAATCAAAGTGTATCAGGTAAAGACAATAGTCTAAAATATGTTAATATACATTCTAAATAAATTTAATATTTGTGTACCAAAATGAAAATATTCTTTAGAGGGGAAAGTTAATTTGATAAGGGGGCATTTAGGGGCAAACCGAAATCTTATTTGAGGGAGCAGGATATATTTTTTGACGGGGCATTGCCCCCTGGTGCCCCCCGAGGCTACGGGCCTGTCCTTCAGTATTGCTGCACAATTGAGGTTAGTCCCAAACCCCGCTTTTGGTTACTCCCTAGGCTAATTTAATGCACTTCTGCTATCGCTAAATTACAATTTTGAACCTAATGAAGTTTTTGTCCGTTGATTTTTTGGGGGAAGGGACGAAGTTACAGTAGTTTAGAAAAGGTTGACCAAATAGAATAAATAATTAACCGAAAGATACAGATTATAGTTGTCCATCAAATGGGACTGAATTGGAAGGCGTCGGTCCAAGCATGCCTGTGGTCAACGATGTTTGATTTACTGAACATTTCACAAAAAAATCACCGCAAAAGAGTGAAAAAATGCCAAATGCCTTCAATAAAAGTATGTACTATATTAAATTCCCTTCAATAGAAAATTTGCGACAAGCTTTTAAACATGAAACGTCTTGCTTTCGCCATAGAGTTTGGGCACTTTGACACAGTTTATTTACACTATGACACAGTTTATTTACACTAAGAAATAAGCCCCAGTGAAATCATACTTGTGTGTACTTCCCAAAATTTCTTTTCTTTCGTTTGCTCATGTATATAACGCGAATTAGTAGTTTGATAAAGAATGGTTCTGACTTGGCGTAAATAACGACTTTTCGCCCGACGTCAAGCGACAACCGAAAAATAAAAACATAGTTAATCTGGACAGAAATTACGTTGAGTATGACGATATTCGCTTTCTATTTTTTCGGCCGCGTTCAACGTTAACGCTTTGCGTGAGCGAATCAGCAATAAGCTAGAGTCGTGACGTCATTTTCGACCACGCGTATTCGGAAGAGGCCGTCCGCGGTCCGACATGTTTTTATTTGTTTCGTTCCTAATCGAGTCAGTAACTAGTACAAATCCTTGAGAATACCGAAGTTCAATGCTGGATGGTGTAGAATTATAAAGCGTAAAAAATCAAAGTGTGTAATTAATTATTAAAACTGTAAAAATAAACTAGAATAAAATGTAAAATCTTAACACCATTTAAATATAACACATAATTGCTAACTATTCAAAATGTAATCATATTAAAAGCATTCAATTCGATTGTACTAAACTATAAAATACATGTAAACCATGAAGGGCTTTGACCTATTTTGTAATCGGAAGCGACAAGGAAAAGTTACCCAAAAGCCCCTCGAAGCCTTTCAATGCTCAAAAGAAATCGACGCGGTCACGGAGGAGTTCTGGGAAGGATGAAAGGACAAGAGCACCAAAAACCCTAAAAACCTGCGGCGCCATTGACACAAACTGTAGGGTCTTGTTCCTCCATCCCAGTCTCCTAATTGGCTCAAAATAAATCCGATTTCTAGTCGATAAATTTGTATAAATAGAGAAAACCTTTCTTTATATCACTATACTTGTAAAAAACCTGTATCGAGTAGCCCACTAAGAAGGGACCCATTTAGAAGGGACAACAAAAAATAAAAAAGAACTTTTTCACAGCAAAAACTTAGTCGTTATTAAAATTTAAAACTTAGAAGTAAAATATAACTTCTTGTCGACGCAAACTTCGTCAGAAAACTTACAAATAAAATCAACAGTGCGGGATTAACATTTTTACCTCTCCGAGTGACGATGACGTCACGGAGAGGTAATGCACTGACCGTGTCTGTGTGTGTGTGTGTGTGTCTGTCTGTCTCTCTGTCTGTCTGTCTGTCTGTCAGACCCCACGTGACCGCGTTCGCAGTTTACAAATCGGAGCAAATGTGTTCGCCATTTCCGAACTGCTTTCACAGTCACGGAAATTGCTCCTCTACTTGAGTTCTCACACCACCGTCTTCTGGTCTTTGTCCATCCCACACGGACACCAGTCTGTACTTACCGGCTTCTAATCACCATCATCTTTTGATCTTCGTCCATCCCACATGGACACCAGTCTGTACATACTGGCTTCTAATCACCACCATCTTCTGGTCTTCGTCCATTCCACTTGGACACCAGTCTGTACATACTGGCTTCTAATCACCACCATCTTCTGGTCTTTGTCCATCCCACTTGGACACCAATCTGTACATTCTGGCTTCTAAACACCACCATCTACTGGTCTTCCGTCTATTCCACATAGACACCAATCTGTCTCATTGGCTTCTACTCCATTATCATCGTTTGGTTTTAGGATATACGCGGCGATCAGCTAGGGTTACGAGGAACGTCTAGCCTCCCTTATGTGGGATCGCCACCAAAGGTTTTCGCAATTGCGCTTTTTCCTTACTATTATAATGGAAACGAATCGTATATATACCCCAAAATTTGAAGAAAGCGGGCAAGAGGGGTACCCTTCACTTTAAACGTCAATATTAGCAAAGTTTGAGATGATAATAGGTATAACTTTATTTTAAACGATTTAACTATTATTAATGTTAATTATTGAAGATTAAAATAATTAAAAATAATTATATTTATTTAAATATTAAAGATAATCTTGTTTCTCAACTCAAAATTAATACGGAAAGAGTTAAAAAGCAGTCTATGTTTTTGTCTGTGTGTGTCCGTCCATTGTTACACTAGTGCGTCGCGTTAGCAGTTAGCCTTGTGTTGATGTGTTAAGAAATCATACAGAACCTTAACATTCCCTTTTTCCATAATATAAAGTGAATATGTGGAAGTATTTTTCGTAATTATGATGCATTTAGTACTTTTGTAGCTTTAAAGCTCGGTTTCATTTTGATATTCCAAAATGTTTTTTTAATATTGTTATTTGAAATGGCTGTTTATATATTACTTAAGCTATACTACATCTGTATATAGAATAATCCTTGGTTTAGTGATTTCATGAAGAAAACTAAGACCTAGACTCCGGCGGGTATATTAAGTATCATCCTCAATAGGCTTAGTGAAACAAAGAGTAAATAATTGAGGTCTGAGGTGAAGTAAACTTTGGGCTTTGATTTTCGTGTCTGAAATGAAGAGACATCAACGGTTCAGAGTGAGCCGAAAGTTAAATACACTATTAAATAATCAGGTTAAGATTTTATAATAGAAGAAAAGATCATGGTGGCAATTAGAATAGTAAAAGGGCTAATGGTAAACGGGTAGTAGCTACAGACTTTTTATTCTCTTTATGGTGCGCATTGACTATCAGTGCGTCTAGGTACAGTCCCCGACAAAAGTTTCTGGACATTTTCATTTGGCTGCCATTTTGTTCCTATTTGAGCTAGAGTAACAAAATAGGACTTTCTAGATAGGTTGCCTTCTCAAGATTATTTTAAAATTACAAATGACACTGTGGCGCTAATAGGGCGTTAGCCATAGCGGAAATAGTAAAGCCCCCCGATAATGACGTTACGAAATAATGCTTCAAATGGATCAATAATTATATCGTTGCACGCGTCTTGTCACGTAGAATCCGAAACTCTTTTCAAATTGTAAATCGGTTCAGAAAATCAAAAGTTATGACAAAAAACGTGACGTTCAAAACAATAGCAAATAAGCCTAATGATTATTTATTTGTTCTATATCAACTTAGCTCAGTAGTAAAACATTACGATTAGAAAAACAAGATGTTCCAACCCAAGAATTTTTAGTTCCACACTGACATATGAGAAATGTGAACTTATGAATTAGACTCAGTCTTCGGAAATGGAGGATTGTTGGTGGCGGTTTGTAAACGTCTAAATATTTAGAGATTTGGATATGTTGATTTTTTATAATTTACTAGTTGCTTATACAGTGGGTGGATATTTAGGGATAATTCTTTTGACGGATATTTTACGGCAGACGGCGTTATGTGTTGAATTGGTATTAAAAGTTGGACGAGCCGCGGTATTGGATGATGGACAGTGTTTCAAAAATATACTTTGAGAAGGTTTAAGGAGCAAAACAGGTGGCATGACTAAAATACAGGTGTAACAGAACTTATTTGACGTTCGGTAATCAATTTTTGGACGCCTGAGAATTGGATGTTGAGAAATGCTCTGAAAATAATATTGTGGGAATAATATTTCGACGGCAAATTCATGAGGATGGTTGAGAAGACATATTGTTCAATTCAAAGTGGATGAGAATGGTTTGAATTATAATAATATATATATATACAGGTTAAATTATACACTGTTAGAAAAATGAGTCCAATGACTGTCCAAATTTGCACAAAGTAATCCAAATTTGGATGGCAAGTGATGTAAGGGTCCAAAAATGGTAGTTTTAATCCAAAAATGGATGCTTTCGATTCTTGGTGCTAAAACTATCCAAATTTGCACAAATAGTCCAAATTTGGATGGGAAGTGATGTGAAGGTCCAAAAATGGTAGCTTTAATCCAAAAATGCATGTCTTCGATTCTTGGTGCGAAACCCATCCATATCTCAACATAAACACCCTAGACTCGAACAAAGAGGGGTTAATGTATATAAAAGGGTTAAGGTAAAAAAGGGAGAGCGAAATCATATTTGAGGATCTCCTACATAAATATTTACCTATTTCTCATCAATCATTTCTCTTTATTGATAAGCAACTGCAGAAGTTAAAACAAAACACAGACAAGAAAGCCTTCCCCCAGAGAGGTAAAAAAATACTGCCCTACAATATTTCAGAGAGTCACGCTTGAAACATCTTTTGGTCATTTACCTCAAAACGACTTCTTTATTCCGTTTTTATTAACTAACGATATCAATACTCGTCATACATTAAATTTGGAAAGAGCTTCATGTCTTAATTACTCGCTTTATATAAACTATGAAATGTATCCAGTGACCCAATCTTCCTTACTCGTCCCATATAAACTTTGACTACAGATTTTTTGGTTAAGATAGGTTTTTCTCAAATATTTTATTAAAATTATTCGATATTATTTATTTTTATCGAGAGTTACTTATCATACTTTTAGTTGTATCGCTTTAAGAGAGGTTTACCCTATTATCATTTGAACCTAGCTATTATTGACGTTTGACTCCTAGAATACGCCTCTTTCGCGAGTGTCTGAAAGACCAGAAAATGGTGTAGTTAGATTGGGGACGACAGAAAAGAGAATAGTGGTCAGTGTACCTTCCAATATTCCACAATTCCGCTAACTGTGAATTTTGAACACATGAACTCTGAAATTGAGAACACTTTTGTTCAGATTAGGAATCTGCGAAAGCAATCTCTTGGGGTGTAACGACAGACAGACAGGCACACACAAAGACAGATGGATACGTCGAGAACAGAACCTCTCCATAGCATACATCACTCGGTGAAGTAAAGAATCTAGCATCCATATTGACTTCATATGAGCCAATTATTTTTCGACATTTGTCCAGTGTTGGTTAGGTATTACTCCAATATGGGCTCGATGTTAGCCCAATATGAGCTTGATCGTTTAGAAATTTGTCCAATCTTGTCTTGAATTTAGTCCAATATTGGCTTGATATTTTTCCAATATTGGCTTGAATTTAGTCCAAAATTGGCTTGATATTAGTCCAAAATTGGCTTAATATTAGTCCAATATTGGCTTGATATTAGTCCAATATAAGCTTGATATTAGTCCAATATTGGCTTGATATTAGTCCAATATAAGCTTGATATTAGTCCAATATTGGCTTGAAATTAGTCCAATATTGGGAGGATACTAGAACATTTTTGCCCACTTGCGTAAAAATTGGATGACATCCTGACCATTTCTGGGTAATAATTGATCCCTTAATAGATGATTCTGGATCCAATTTTGGATGAGACTCCAAATCTGGCTTATCATTTGACCGTCCCTTTTTGGACGCAAATTACGTTATCCAAAAATAGACGAAAAACTGTGCTGTCTCAGAGTCAGCCGTTTGGATCCATTTACATCCAATTTTGGACAACATTTTTTAACAGTGTACGCAAGTTCTTATGACATGAAAATATTTTACGACGTGGATAATTTTAACGTATTTCCTGCTTTCTCGGCTTTATTCTGCATGTTTTCTTATTCCCAGCACATTTTAAACGTGATAACTATCCCTTTAAACTTTACTTAAGAATTTGGTTTTTTTGAAAATTATGGCTGTTTTTGGAACATAGAGCAAAAAAGAGAGAGAGGCCCTACAAACGATAAAAATCACAGCGTTTGCAATTGTGTCGTGTTTCAGCGTATGAAGGTTGCTCTATATATTTTTTAGCTTAGAGTAGAGCAGTTTCAATGATCATCGGAAAACAATCAGACTCAATAGCCTATACTTTTCCTGCTATAATATAGTCGGTAAGCGCCTTGGTTTGTGACATTGAGAATTTAGTATCTCAATTTTTCTATCGTTAATTTGGCAAAAAAATAAATTGAGACTGCTTCCATTATTAACCTTGACTATTTCCCCTAAAATAATTTGATATTATTCTTTTGTAGTTTAAAGTTTACGTTTCATAATCTATATGGATAGAGGGACACTTAGATTTACACAATAATCTAAGACGCCTTGGATTTTTTACTTGAAATGAGAAATTTAACGGGTGCCCATGTATAGAGTTAAATACCATTTTCTTGCCCTGTCAAAGGTTGAAGCTTCTCCAAGGTTGTTCGGATAGAAACTTTATTCTATTTATGTATTTTTTGGCAGATGAAGTTTTACTGAAATTATTCAATTCAATTTCAAAATATTTATTTTTTACTTTTCACTACATATACATTACATCATGAATATTTAGAAAAGAATTCATCTTGAATATTTAGGAGAATTCCAACTTGAATATTTAGAATAAAAAATCCATCTTGAATCTTTAGTATTAACAGAGTAGAAAAAAAAACAACCGGCGTTGCCCATCGAGATATATTATTACATTTCAGGCCGCCATTTTTAACGAAGGTGGAAAATCGAGCTTCAAAAGACATGAAGTCAGTCTTACGGAAATTGGGAACCAGTGTTTTAAATGTTATAGATTCGGTTGAAACACGTAGACGCCGCCATTTTTCAAGATGATGAGGAATTGGAAAAATCTAAGAGCCCGCCTACTGCCTTTGAGTACCGTCCCTGCAAAATTTCATAGCTCTAGACAAAGCTGTTTGGACTCGGAGTAGAATATCAGTCAAATTGTAACTATAGATGTTAAGCATAAAAGTTACTGAGGTTTAAATAGGCGTCCTTGTGATTTAAATTAAAATTTCGAGTTTAAAATTGAACTTGTTGTCTTAGATTAGTAGTGTCTTTCAAGTTTGAGTAATAAATGGTTTAGAGAACATTTAGGACACGGGTTTGATTTGTTGGTTTTCGAGTATTGTTTCCGGTTGTAGTATACTTTTGACGGTTTATTTACTGTTCTAAAAACGCGATAGAGGTTTGCGTGCAGTTCAATGTCGCCATTTCGGTTATTGGAAGTTATTAGGTTTTAAATAAGATCACAGGACAACTTGTGTAATGAATTTTAAAAGAACTATACGATCATATTTAATGCTTTTTTTATTAAAACTTGATCAATGAAAAAACAGTTAACATCGCCAGTTATCATTTCAGTATTTACATGTGTGGACACCTTTCCACTAAAACCAATAATTATCCGTTAGAAATAGTTCCTACGATATTTATAATACAAGATTTTAAGAAAATTTTAATCAAATCTAATATTAGATCTAAACATACTCTAAAAAAATTACACAAAACCAGTTAAAGTTTTTACATGACGAAGTTAATGGTCTAATAATGTGACCAATATCCCTGGTTTTCGTAAACCTCCCGAACTCTACCAGGCATTGAATGATGATACGCCTCTAATAGTTCCACCTTCAACTTGAGATCGCGCCAAGCATTCTGTACCGCTTCCAACAACTCAGCAGCGTTCCTGACGTTGACATGGTCAACTTTCCGAACCATCTCTGCCCACAGGTTTACGATTTGGTTCAGGTCACAGCCTTTTGAAGGCCAATTAATCACCTTCATGAGAAATTAACGGTTGCAACGTATAAATAGAGATTAATAGAGACGAATTAATACTCTATCAGCCATTTTACTTGTTCGGAGAATATAAAAATTAAGTGATAAAAAGAGTGGTTTGCGGTCTCTTTTATATAGTAAGCGTGAATAGGTGAAAATATGTTTTCGTCGAGTGGAAGGTAAAAATTAGTTTTTGGTTGAAAATAGATATTCTTAAAAAATTAATTTAACGATGGAGGTGATAGGCAAAGAATAGGACGACCAAAGATTTGACCTACAGAGAAGTTTTTTAAGCGTGATACTTGTGAGCAACTTCAAATAAGTTTAAAACCGTAAGATGAACTTTGGTGAGACAGGGTCTTTTTGAATGCTTCGCGTGGCACTTAAGAAACGTGAAGTTTCTTTTCTCTAAAAGTCTAAAGAGGCTTCAATTTGGAACAGAGCAGGGCTGTTGATTATTTTGATTTTTTCAAATAAAACAAAAAAAGCTATTTTTTTATTTAAATCGATTTGTTTGATTTTTCTTGAACTACTAGATAGTAAATTACCAACATGAAAAGTCTTGAGTCAAAACTAACCAAAAGGAAAATAATTATGACATTTAAGCAGCTATTGGATATTTTTGCTATTGAAATGCTTGTAAAAAAAGACTAGCTTGACCGTTATTTCATTTCTTAGCCTATCCAGCAAGACAAACTGAAGTTCTGGGAAAAACTTAAACTGAAATTTAACAACACTATGATTCATTTTAATTATAGGTCTTTTCTAGTTAAGTTTCTTCTCGAGTTTCTTAACCTACTTCTTGGAATCTTAGAAAACATTTTTTAAAAATAAAAATATATTCTTGATTTTAATCAAATAATTTTTTTAAAAAAAACGCTTGATTTAAATCAAACAACCCTGGAACAGAGCACACAATTTAGACACTCGAGCAGTTAGTGTAGACTTTACGAATGATAAACGTTTCATCGTCGGACACGATGGCCAGATAATTTTTTAGAGGATGGATGTGCACCAATTTATGCCCATCCACTCGAAAGGCTTAATGTGGTTTAGTAGGGTAAAAGTCTTGAAACGGAAGTTAAAGAATGCCATTTTTTACAACTCAACTTTCATAATTTCTCTATTAGGTGATGAAATGATCTTCAAAAAGCTGCGATATCAAATTATGAATGGTTTTAGCATTTTTAAAATATTATAATTTTTACTAAGCGCTATTTTAGAGGAAACCTTTTCGTATATTTCTATGTAAATATTGTAGTAATATTGTAAAATATAATGTTTACCAAAGGTTCTACCGCTAAAAATTTTAAAAATCAATTTCTATTTATGTAAAAAGGCGGATCTCATGGCAAATTCCACTGGGTCCTCCTGGAGCGCTCCCATGGAGCAATAAACAAGGGAGGAGTAGTTGCCGGATCGTTAAAGACTGTTTTTCCGTAATTAGGGTCTCTCATTTTTATTGCTCCATGGGAGCGCTCCGGGAGGACCCAGTGGAATTCGCCATCAGTCTGTTTTTCCTTCCAAGGGTTTTTATCCTACTGGGTACCATAGTAGCATGAATATAGAATTCGCGTGAGGAATTTTTTTTTCACGCTATAGGATAGGCAACTCCCCTATTTCTGACGACAGCTTATTCTGTATTATCTGATTCAGCTTGGGTTGTCAGCACGCGCAAAGCTGGGTCTCTATGTAAAGTAGCTTTGATCAAATTTTCAAAAATATTCATGATTAAATTTCTCCAAACATTCATGATAAAATTCCTGAATGTTTTCATTAGTGAATAAATGTAAATCGTAACATCATCTCCAACGTAGGCAGGCACTTGTTTACCGTGATTATACACTTTGGCGTGGCTGATGAATTAAGTGATTGCCATGCTGCAAGCTTAAAAACAAGGCAGCCTACCTACTCGGAAATAAAATACAAAAGGTATTTATTTCTCGTTTCATGGAGCCCAGACCCTATTATTATTATTATTATTATTATTATGATGTTGATGACTGTGTAATTTCCGGTGAACTACTTATATAGTTTTTATATACACATTAAAAATCCATTTCATTCATTGTTTGAAGACTACTTTTTTAAATACAACGTTCTCTAATTAACCTTAGATTTAACAAAAAATATATGGCATTCTAAAATTTAAAGAGATAGTTGTCTAATTTCAAAAGTGGTGGAAAAATTAAACTTCCAGACAAAAGGAGAAGTATTCGAATATCAATATTTTCATGTCATTAGGACAAGTGAGTCTTTTTAATTTAAATAATATAATAATTCGAACCATTATCTTCGGAGATTACCATCCATTTCACAATGAGGATTAATATTGGCATCCTTCTTCAAGAATTTGTCGTTGTTACATTCTTCTCTAATTCATGTTTTCGTGAATCTTCATTCCCGATTCTCCGCTACATTTCCATAGTAGACACCTCACCTATTCTGCAAACTGGAGTTCTGCCACGATATTTATTCTCCAAGCACTCAAAACATTTCTTAAGAAAATCCAAACCAAACATTTTTATACCGAAAAGACACCCAATCATTATTTACCGAAAAGACACAAAAACATTAATCATCGAAAAACCACCTAGAGCTCGGCATTTTCGATCAATTATCCACAAATTGGTGGATAACCGATTATTTATAAACAAATTTGTGGATTATAATACGATTTAACATGTAAGTTCTGTGGATAATTTTCGGGTATGGATAAAGATAAAATAAAGTGGATAATTGATCGAAAATGCCGAGCTCTAAACCCACCCACCCGTAAGCTACACAAAATATTTTTTCTTTAAGAGCTTAAACAAACTTCGCGCATTATAGAATATTTTGAAAATTTTTAATGTCGAAAATCCTTCCACTTTAGCAATCACAACTTGCTTATTATTCCAAATTCACAGACTTAACACTACCCTGCACACAAAATCCAGAATTTCTACTTTCCAAAGCGCCATCCAAAACCTTTATTTCTAAGTTGGAACCCTATTGTCCTTTTAAAATCGAAACCCTATTGGCAATTAACTAATAAATCGCCACATTACTGAACGTAATTCTTAAAACCTCATCTCTATAATTTCAGAGTAAAACTATGCTATGGCTTGAACATCCTGTTTTTCTGATCGTAATGTTTTACTACTGAGCTAAGTTGATATAGAAGAAATAAATAATCGTTAGGCTTATTTGCTATTGTTTTGAACGTCACGTTTTTTGTCATAACTTTTGATTTTCTGAACCGATTTACAATTTGAAAAGAGTTTCGGATTCTACGTGACAAGACGCGTGCAACGATAGAATTATTGATCCATTTGAAGCATTGTTTCGTAACGTCATTATCGGGGGGCTTTACTATTTCCGCTATGGCTAACGCCCTATTAGCGCCACAGTGTCATTTGTAATTTTAAAATAATCTTGAGAAGGCAACCTATCTAGAAAGTCCTATTTTGTTACTCTAGCTCAAATAGGAACAAAATGGCAGCCAAATGAAAATGTCCAGAAACTTTTGTCGGGGACTACGTAGCGTGGCGAGCGAAAATTTACGCCTAGTGCGGACAATCCTTAAGAATATTGTTGAGGTGAGACGAGACGGTAGTGTTTACACTGCTAACCAGTTGTGAATGTAGCTATCAGAATATAGGGTAAACAGCTGAAGCGTAGACTTCATTTCCTGTTCTTTTTGCCATTGACTGATTTCCATGTGTCCAAGATTTATTTTTATTGGATGTAAAATGTCGTCAGCTTTACTGTATAATCTTTATGCTTGGAATACAGCTTCAATATTTCGTAAATTTTTACTTCAAAAAGGAGAAATAATTCCATATCTACGTAAATAACTTTGTAGTAGTAGACCTCTTGACTCGGAGAGGTAATATTTTGGTTTTCCCAACTTCTTTTAACTAATTTAGTTCGCCATGTTTGCCCGCTTGGTGGCGCTTTTAGTACCGTAAAACAAAAATAAGTTCAGCCGCGTGACCTCGTCAACTGCTACAATTTTAGTTCAAGGCATAGACGTAGAGCGGCGAA
This sequence comes from Phalangium opilio, assembly GCA_019434445.1. NCBI lineage: Eukaryota > Metazoa > Arthropoda > Arachnida > Opiliones > Phalangiidae > Phalangium > Phalangium opilio. Next base: position 314,184 of record JAEQBA010000038.1, on the reverse strand, counting down.
GCCGAGGTCGCGGATAGTAAAAAAAAACGTTTTAGAAAATTTCCGAAGACTTTTATTAAACAATCACGTCAAAGAAGTAAAGGATAAAAAAATTAAGGTTAAAAGATTATAAGTTATGAAGGGGTTAAAAGTTCCTCTTATGGAATTCCTTTATATTATAATTGAGCAGCATAGTTTTTAGAATGATAACTTAATTTAAGGACGATGTCAATTTGTAAATCTCGTTAATCGAATTCCCCCTATCCCACAGAGGTCTGAAATTTAATCATGGTTGCAGGCAATGATTTCATAAAACCTCTGCCGAAAGCGTGGATTACGTAACTATCAAAGCTTTAACAACAAGTTTCGTTTTGCAGAAATCTAGATGTTCCGTGATCCAAAATTAGTTAGTCTTTGAGAATCTTCCTTTAAAAATTGCGCTAAGTTGAACCTTGTTTTCCTCATTCGTCTGTGTTAATCGAGAAACTTCGGAGCACACCATGAACGAGTCCATGATAGCTGTAGTGAGAAGAGTGAGTATTAAGTATGACTTGGTGCGAATAAGATAAAGCTACGATAGATTATGTTAAGCACCGTGTTGCTCTAACACTTTTACAAAAGCCTCTAAGTATCTCTTGTTTTTAAGTTATATTAAATGGTACGTATCACAGATCGAGAAGCGCCGTGGAACTAGAACAGGGTCGGTGAGTTTTTTACTAATAAGAAAGTCGTACAATTCCAAAGCATTCCGGGGGACAGCCGCGAATTGAATTCCTGTAACTAAAGACGATGACAGTCAAAGGTTTCGGGGATTAGCGTTCTTCTCGGAGGATATAAAATGTAAATTGTAGTTGAAATTAGACCCTTAATAATCTAGTCTTTTATATTATAAATTGAAGCAATTAGGCAAGAAGATAAAATATTTCGTTAGCTGCATTTGTGAAATCAGATATCGCGATATAGCTCGTGCATCGATAAGGGCTTCATGTGAGGACCTTGATTGTAGCATTAGAAAATAATATATAGCTCCCTATAAGTATGAAACGTAGTACATTTTCATACTACTGCATTTGCTCCCAAATTTGGCGCGCTTACGCTTTTACGCCCCGTGGGAGAAGTTTCGGTACTACGAGTAAAAGGAGGCTATATATTATTTTCTTATGATTGTAGTTATCAAGTGTGTTGGCGTAGCGGTTAGCGCTTACGCCTCGCAGCGAGAGGATCCCGGACTGTGGCACCGGGTGAAAATCTGGGAACAAATCTTTCAGCGTAGAGTTTGCAGGTTCTCTCCCCACTTGTTAAAAAGGAGTTTTCCTCCGCGGTGTAACCCGGTTTCTCCTTTTCATCAAAACTTGCAGAGGTTAACGGTAATTGTTGGTATAGGGAGCTGTAGGTTAGCTGTGGCATAGGGGCTAGCCACCACTCTCCTATGCATTGTAAAGGCACCCACCTGTAAATTGGCCACAGGCTTTTGTGGAAATCCCTACATAGACAAAAAGCTTAGATTATTATTATTACCTTTCTTGGCGATACGAGTTTCAAAATAAATTTAAATTGTCATTTTAGAACAAGTATGACTTTCGGAAGAGAACTCTTGACACCAGAAATTTCCATAAAGGAGATAGCCTCATGGATGAATTCCTAGGATATCCGAAAGGCCGGTAAATTTTAAATATGTTAACAGCTTTTTTTAAAAGTTAGATAAATTTTTAATATGTTTTGGCAGTATTAACGTAACGTTCATTCCCAGCGATAATATGCATAAAACGGTAAGACAAATTCAGACTAAAGCGGTCTTAACCGTGCAGGTGGAACTGCGAAACGAAGAAAAAAATTTTATTTATCTGTACCCTGTTTTAGGAAGGAGATGTTTATAATGTTCGGTTAATTGTGCACACTGAGCATTTAGCTAAATTGAAAAAGTTAAATCGAACCTTTAGCCACCCGGTTCGGTTTTACGAACATAATATATTGTCTTATTTCCAAAAACCCGAGTACCAAATATCACTCAGTGGAATCATTGAAGTATATCTTCCGAAGGTGCGTAGATATTTTCATTTTTTCAAGTCTTCTTATACCAAAATCACTGCCTTCCGTAGATGTGGACGATTATCATTCTCTTTCTCTTCTTGTTCAATTTCTTGACGATTGCCCAGCGAATCGTAGCGAGAGTACACCGTTTTCTTGTCGGGGTCTCCGACAACTTGTAGGCTAGGGAATATTTTACTATTTTATGCGAAATTATGCACTTTTTCAAGAAAGCTTGAAACTTTGCACAATGATAAATAAGAGTATTATAATTAATTTAAGATTGGATCGCAACTCCAACTCATTTCCGACTAGCTTGCAAAAAATGTTATAATGAAATGTATATTTAAAATCGGAATATCTTGACGTTCCTAAATCTTTGTTGCATAGTCAAAAGGTTTCACGTCAGGAACCCCTAGTGGCGTTTTCATAGGGGCCGCCTCTATAGGGAAAATATACGAAATATGTGCAGTCTAAAAGATAAAGTGTCTCACTTGTTCGAGAGGGCTATGGTTTTCTGTTATTTTTCATTGTGCAGGAAGTTTTATGCCTTCCTCACGAATTGCATGATTGTTTTCCTAATCTTCTAGACTATTGGGGAACACGTATGAAACTGCGAAGATGGTTATTTTGGCCACCTACTTCGTCGGCTCTTTCATTTTGATGGAGGTATTCAAAGCGAACCTGTCGACAAAATTGACGGTGGACATTGATCGCAACATAAATATCATCGATGATATCTTCAAATACCCCAACATGCCCATTGTTTCTCAGAATAACGACTTCCTCCGGAAATATTTGCAGGTATAAATATTACGTTTTTAATCTAGACGTTACGTTTAGGTAGGAATGAATCATAAATAAGTATGCCAAGGTTCAAAATGTGTAAAGATTTTCCGCCGATCTTTTTTTTGTTTTCCCTCGTATTTTAAAAATTAGTATATAAATACAAGAAGATAATTAAACGCTTTACGTTTATCTCTACAAATATAGCCATGCACTAAATGTCCAGTTTTGTATGTCACGGTGAGGTTTTTATTCGACCGGGTAAGTGTGTGAGTCTGTTGTTACACCCCAGGGTATCACGTTCGCAGTTTAAAAATGGAAGCAAACGTGTCCGCCATTTCCGGAGCGCATTCACAGTTCAATCGCAAAAGTTTGATAAATATTTTTTCACTACGTTATCTATTCCACTTGAATTCAACAATATTTTACTGGAAGCTACTTCTTCATCTGCACAGTTTGTTGTTCATTCTTCATATGTAAAATTTGCTTGCAATCTTTGTCCATTTTAAAAAGTATCCATTTCTACGTAATTGTTTCTAACACCACTATCATCTATTATTTGTAATTGTTTATCCAACATAGACGCAAATGTCTATTCTTGTCGTTGTTGATGTCTATTCCAAATAGACAGATTGGTTTTTCATAATATTGGAAATCAGCTACCAAAGCTACTTAGAGCTTATTTAACGTACTGTGGAGATGCAAAACATAAGCTGTAGCAACACTTTTACTTGCACTGGTATGCGTTGATCGACTTGAATATAATTTTTCGTGGTTTACCAGAAAGAACAACAAGGATACTTCCCACATCTTATTACTTGACTTAATTTATTTCTAAGAGACAAAGTTGGATACCCCAAGGCACCTACTGTTCCGTGTCCGCCGGAGGTGACTTGACCTTCCGTCACCTCAAAAGTTAAAATAATTTTCTTCCCCAGCTTATTGGCATTAACAATTAATAAGGCGAACCCTTGAAATCCTTCCAGACTTGGCTCATACACTTTACATTAGGGATAAGTAGTTTTCATTCTATTTAGATAAACCGTAAAGACGTTGTGCTAGAATACGATAGAAGATTCCAAAAAATTAATCGAAGAAATAAGAAAGACCGCGATGACGTCTTCAATCAAGGTAACGCAGTCTACTTTGGCAGCGTTAATCATTTGGAATACACGTGTCGTAACATTTACAAATCGGGAAAAGCCTTGCATTACGGTAGAGATCCTTTCTTGCCGTACGCCATCGCTTACGAATTGTCCAACGCTGCTTCGAATACATTGAAAGACTTGATCAATTTAAGGTTAGAGACAATGTTATTTGTAAAATCATTTCCTGACATTTTCTTCATAGAATTATGAACTTTTGGGAGACTGGAAATCATATCAGAGCCAACACTCTGTTGAACAGAAGGGGCTGCTCCAAATACCTGAAGACAAAGCAAAGTTTGACCTTTTCGAAGATGTCTCTGGGTGATTTTGGCGCCATATTTCTTGTGTACATCTCTTCTATGACCATTTCCTTTTTGGTAATGCTTGGCCTGTTACGACACGCTTTAAACAACTAACATATGTGACGGAGTTCTTGAACTAAGTAACAATAGCATCCCTAGTAGCACAAATGTGACGGCCCAGTTGATGCTGGGCACGTGCTGGCCAGCAGTGTCGGCTCACCACACTTTATCGAGTCGAAATGTCCTACTCTGCCTGCAATACGTCCTAGTGCCGGGAAACGTTAAAGTTAATTAGAGAAAACAGGTATTTTACCAACTCTAAAACGTCTCTTTCCCGTCTTGTACTCTTAAATTTGGCGTTTCTTGCCCGCGGCTATCCCGTCTTTTACCCACCACTTTTCCGTCTTCTACCCGACACCTAGCCGTCTTTTACCCGACCCCTAGCCGTCTTTTACGCGACACCTAGCCGTCTGTTACCTGACACCTATCCGCCTTTTACCCGACACCTAGCCTCTTTCACCCGACACCTAGCCGTCTTTTACCCGACACCTTGCCGTATCTTGATGCCTGCGATGAGCCTTCTATCCGTCACTTCTATGTTAACTATTCATCCCCTTATCGCCAAATTAGAAACAGCGAAAGTGATATGATTCCACTTGATTCATACTGCTTCTTTTGCTGCCTTTAAAACAGCATGCTATTGGGCTCTAGTAATAATAATATTATTCCTTGTTTGTGTAAATCTATATCTATATAAATCAAAGTCCTGACTGACTGATTGACTGACTGACTGACAGACTGACTGATAATCAACGCCCAGCCCAAACCGCTTGCCCTAGAAGGCTGAAAATTTGCAGGAACGTTACTCATAAGTAATAGGCGCGTACTAAGAAAGATTTTTCCAATCCGCCGCCATCTTAAAAAATGGCGCCCAGAAATGTAAAAAATCTTCTCTATGCAATTAAGTAGGCGCGTTTCAACCGATTTCGCAAGTATTTAGTGCACTGGTTTGCTTTAACCTTAAAACGGGCTGAATGGTCTTTCGGGTTCGATTTTTCGCCATCTTTTAAAATGGCGGCCAAAAACTTAAAACCCTTCTTTATGGAATAATGTCCGCGTGAAAAGTAATAAAAAGTATCCCGACGGGCTGACGGACTGTGCCGAGTGCCTTCGCTCCTAGGGTGCTAAAAAAATATTAGTCATCAGTAAAATCTACACATTCTTTATATCATTTTAGATGGAAGTTCTTATTACACGCGAGCAACGCCGCGGGTAACGGCTAGTGTCTTATAAAGCGCATAGCCTAATGTTCTTTTAAAGGTAGCCACCATGCAAATGTACGGATTCCCTACAATGGTGCTGTAATCCCATTTGCCGACAAGTACATACGCTCAACAATAATTTGACATTTCTTAAATGTCCCATACTGACATTAAATTTATTTGAAATAATGGGGACGCAATTTTAGCAACAGAGAGAATTTATAATAGGGAGTGGAAGCTCTTGCCCTTATCAGTGCTAAACACTATGTACGTCAAACAAGTAGGCTGCGACGCTAAAACTGGCCAGGTAAATTTCCGGTCACGTGAGACTCCTTTAATTTTAAAGTTTGCCCTCAATCATTGTTGGCTGTACATAGGTTTTGCGATTTCGAGTGTGAATGATGGCACCATTTGGAGTTATTTTTAGTCAGACGTTTCCCTTTCCCTAAAACGGTAGTGTCCATCTCCCGTAGAGACCCTCCCGCAACATTCTAGAACCACCGTAGAGGGAGGGGTCACAAACAATTATACCGGAAATAGACCTGGCCAGTTTTGTTGGTCACGTGATTTTTGAACTACATAATATTCCTCAGTTTCCACTCCCTATTATAAATTCTCTCTGGTAGCAACATATCGGATAGATAAGACAAAGGCTTTTGTAACATGACAGGAAATATAAAATACGGCGTATATAGAAACAGTTTATTTAAACTTATTCTAAAATGATAATAAAAACTAATAAATGATATTAATTGCTAAGCAAATAAACTTATTGAAAGACAGCGTTGATTTTATTTTAAATTTGTGTTCAAAATCTTTACTTTCTTAAAAGAAATAGCAGCAGCCAAATAGTCTTTTACTCTCTATTTCATTAATACTTATGACTTATCACCCAAAACTTATCGTAACCGAAACTTACCTTATGCAATCAAGATATAACAGAATATGTTACTTTTCGGTGTTTGGGAAAAACGTCTTAGACTGCAAACTTATGAATCAATTGAGTCCGGACCAATTGATTTTAAAACAGAATTAAAAAGTCAGGCACAAGGCTGGATTTCGGACGGCCATTTAGTATTTGTCTCTCTTCTCTCTGGCCAACATGAAAACTTGGAGATATACAATGGTCTGTTTTTGTCTATGATAAAAGAGGTCGGGCCGACTGTTTCGCTCATTGGACATTTCGACTCGGCACCGGCCATTCACATGGCCCAATATGTACCAGCTGTTGAAATATACTGAAAAACGCTGTCGGCCAAAATGGTACTTTTGCCTCAAATAGTTTTCAAAATTTTATCTCGACTGGTAATGGGACTTCATGTGCTACAGTGGTTATGTTTTATCAAGATATGTTTATTTCAGGCTAAAAAGTTATGTTTTCAGTTAAGTGAGGACATTTGAAACTTAAGGTTAGTCGGATATATGGTGTATTACTGTCGGCTCAAAGTCAAACTATTCTCGGTCAGGAGACGACAAAGGTGTCGAAACCGACACAGAAACATAAATTAACGCGCGGTACAAGCCCGACCGTAAAACGTGCGTTGATAATTTAATCAAATTCTATTAAATTATGCTTTAAATTTATGATGTACGTACGTTACAATTTAGCGAATATATAGTATGCAAATAGTTCTCGATAAATGCGCAAGCGTATTAAATTAAGTGGCGGGGAATATGGTGTTTTAATGTTGGCTAAACCAATTAATTTCTAACGCCTGCCGGGAAGGAGGCACTAAAAAGGATGTCTTGTGCTACTAAGGATGAATTAAAATATTAATTCTGAAATAGACTCTCCCCTATGAATTGAAAAAGAAAATATATAAATTATTGATTATAATTTGTAGGGTAAAATACCTGTTATACAATTTAAAATGTATTTCTTTAAAATTTGTTTTCTAGTGACGTAGAAGGTTTAAGACCGTGTCTCTCAAACACAAAGACACTTTTTTGTGGTGTGAAATTTTTAGATTAACTTTTACTAGATAACAAGTAATTATGGAAACACAGTCTCTAGGCGTCTAGTGACTGCTTGTTTAACACAGGCTATAAAATTCACATTTCAATCACCATATTTTGGTCGTATAAAGCAAAAAAAACTTGGAAATGGTTCAAATTATAGTCCTCTAAAATTGAAAAGAAGAAAATTAACCAGGAAAGATGTGTCACATATTCATAATTATGCTAAAGATGTGTCATATATTCATAATTATGCTAAAGATGTGTTATATATTTATAATTAAGCTTAAGATGTATCATATATTCATAACTAAACTAAAGATGTGTCATATATTCAAAATTAGGCTAAAGATGTGTCATATATTCATAATTATGCTAAAGATGTGTCATAAATTGACATTTACCTCTCTTCTTCGATGATGAATGGCCGCGGCCATAAGTAATGCAGTTTATTTCCAATTAAATAAAAGTAATTATACTTTTTAATAAAATATAATAATAAAAGAACACTGATGTAAGAAAATCCTATACATAGTTTTATGAATCTTCCTAATCTGTGCACTATGATTTCAAAGTTAAATGTTAATTTAATTAAAGTTTACCATTTTAATTAAATGTTGATTTAATTGAACGTTTATAAATTTTAATTAAGGCAAATGTTGATTTAATTGAACGTTTATAAATTTAATTAAGTTAAACGTTCATTTAATTAAACGTTTGTAAATTTAATTAAACGTTTGTAAATTTAATTAAACGTTTGTAAATTTAATTAAACGTTTGTAAATTTAATTAAACGTTTGTAAATTTAATTAAACGTTTGTAAATTTAATTAAACGTTTGTAAATTTAATTAAACGTTTGTAAATTTAATTAAATGTTGATTTTATTAAACGTTTATGAATTTAATTAAATGTTGATTAAATTGAACGTTTATAAATTTAATTAAGTTAAATGTTTTAAATTTAATTGGACCTCGAGCTTAATATAAGGAAATTAATTATGTGAAGGACGCAGTTCCTATACATAACCCCAAAGATAATGACAAAAAGCAAGAACGAATTGAGGCTTAATAAGAACCTAGAGCCACAGCTTTAGCCTCTGGTACCATCCTCGCATACTTGGTTGAAAAGATTCGTCTGCTAATATAGCTTCTCCCCGTTCCTCGCCTGTGCTAGGCCTTGGCGTTTCAGGCCATTCAAGTATCCTAGGATGGGAACAGACTATCCAAGTGCGCCCTTTGATCTTATTAAGCGTCAATTAGTTCTTGCTAAAAGGGAAGTAAGATCAGAGAAAACAATCTTTGGGAAAAGCAGTCAGAGAAATTATAATTAAGTTCTGTTCAGTTAAGTTCATTTGAAGATGCAGAGGAAAATCAGTCGGCCTGACAAGTCAGATAATGTGAACGGTGTCAGCTGACTCGAGATTGAACACACACATGCTGGGCAATGAAAGAAAAAGAGCTTAAATAAATAATGATACAATCTCTTTTTGTCACCAAAATGTGCAAGCCGCCATTGTGGTAGTGGTTAAACGGTTTATAAAAGAAGTTGTTTTTTAAATGACTGGCAATGAAGAAAATTTATTACACTTATTAGGAATGACAGAGAAGTGACTGAAACACAATTGCAAATCAACTATATATATATCGAAAATTTTAGTTTTACTAGATTTACCTGAAAAGAAAAAAGCACGCACATGAACAGATCATTTCTTTGATTTACGCGGAGCCTCCGAGATGAACTAGGCCCATGCGTGTCGCGTAGCGAGAATATGTTTTTAAGCAATTTAGCTCGCCGTGCTTTTACGCTTGGGGGCGCTTATATTACCGTAAAATAAAAAAGTTCAACCCCGTGACCCTGTCGACTGCTTAGGTATTTGAGCCAAGGTCGCGGATTGTAAGTATACATTTTTATTACTCTTACTGAATTATTTTAATTGAAATAATTTATTTTGTTTTCATCACTACTATCTAACCGAAAGATTCAATAAAAAGTGAATAACCCCAAAAAAATTTACGTTAATTTTAGGATGAAACGTTTCTCTATTATGAAAATTTTATGACTGACCCCTAAAATATCAACGATAAATTAAGGAAGACCCCTGTCACAACGGTAAAATAAGCGCCATCTCGTACACATATATGATGAAAATATTTTCCTTAAAAAACTGGATATTTCCCCACATAAAATTTGACATGCATGGGCCTAGTTCATCTCGTAGGCTCCGATTTAAGTGAAGTATATCATCGACATATTAAAACTCTTACCATTCGAAAAAAATTCATGGCCAAGTTCAGAAACAGTAACCTAATCCTATCATATTTTTGGTCAGAAAGGACACTCGTGCGGGATATGTAAGATAATAAAAATTTAAACATTAGGGGCTAAAAAAGCGAGCATTAGATAAAAAATTCTTTGCTAGACGCCATACCTCCAGTTGTGAACTTGTGAGAGTCTAATAAATATTAACAGTAGAACTCGCAGCAGACAACTCCTTCTAAAGACTTAAGCTACCACCATCCTTAACCCACCGCACCAACGTGTGCTTCGGAGGAGGCGGAGTCTATTTATCCCTTTTTGCGGCTTCAGCTAGAGTGCGTTCTGGTGGAGTCACCAATTAAGTGTTTACTTTAAAAAATCGAAATCGCAATGATGGGGATGAAAAGCCCGAACACACGGTATTCCTGTCGCCATGCATTGCCAAAGCTATGCTAGAGAGACCTTGAAAACCGGGACCAATACCTCGTGCGAGGGGGGGATTCTCCCCCGCACGAGTAAAAAGGTTATATACAGGAAATTGTTATTTTTTTTTGAAATTTTTAATTATTTTCGTTTATGTAATTAATACGTAACAAATAAATAACTTGCACATACAGATTAATACCACTATTTCCGTCATCCGATACCGGATCAATATGATTATGTAGTTCCGTTATCAAAATATCGTTTAAAACTAAACGAGACTCAGGCACTTCAACATGGTTCCGGGATTCAACTGGAGTGTTTCTAATTTCGTCAACGCCATACATAATTGGGTCACGTTGATACTCAAAGTTTTCATATTCAATATCCATGGCATTCATCGTTGAAATTGCGAATAACTAGACTGGAGAATGAGCGTTTTCTGTACTTAATGAATGGTGGTTCCACGAGTTCAAAAAATATCCGCATGATTCTCTTATTCTAGGTTGGTAAATGTAATGTAACGCAAACAAATGAAGATCGTTTTCAACATCAAGCAAGCCATGATCTTCCATCAAATGAAAAATATTCCTGTACTGCGATGATACTAATCTATTAACTTCTCTCCATAAACGTTCAATCCTCTGATTGTGAACAGACATAGGAGTAGAGTTTCGTAAATGTTTGGTGGGGCCCGGCCCAACCGGCCTGGACCAATACATATAGCATCATCCATGATGCATGTATATGACGTATATAAATTCCTAACGAATATTAAGTACTAAATTTATATATACTACATTATATAGTGTATTTATTAAGTATATCTATTTACTATGTTTTCCTCTAAAGATAATCTAGGCCGTTTTAAAACAAATTTATCCGTATTTGCGCATTACAATTCGAATGTAAAAATCCTCACAATAATTTCGAGACCACTTTCAAAACTCGGGAAAATCACCAAATTAGGAAACTATGAGAGCGACTTAACCCATAAGACTAATTTATACTTGTGCTTCGAAAAACATTTTGAAAATTGTTTATCTACTCTATGGAGTTTTACCAGCGCCGCGCCTTACCAGGGATACTAGATGTTTAAAGAGGGATTATCAGCTTGAGCCTTTCACGTACGTTCAGACGAGAATGCGGCAGAGGGTTTTTTAACGGGGATCTATAACGCGCGCTTGGAGAATATCGTGTAGCTCCTCCAGGCACAATGACACATGTTACGTACTTCATGTGTAAAGCCTAATCGGCTTCTGACTTTACTAGACTAGAGCATGCTAAAACGGGTTATTTTCAGAAGACCAGTTGCACTTTTCAATCCCATCCCTCATTCCTTCCATTATTTGTGTCAACGGTCAACGAAATTGTTGTAGTTTCTAAATTTAATTGACGTGAAAACCATGAAAACCAGCCAATCTGGTTAGGATGGGCTGCCAGCCGCTGCTGCCTTGACCGGTCAACTCACTTTTTCAACGAAATGGAAACAAAACAAATCTCTTAGAAACTACACTTTTTAGCCACATCGTATGATGTACATCTACGATGTGGACATTAGTATGACCAGCCCTGTTGGCGGTGGCGTTGTAGGAGTATCTCTGTACTGCCTTATTTGTATAAAATTTTTCATTCCTCATTGAAGGGAGAGTCAATGAGAGCTGATGGGAGAGGATTGTGGTGAGGTTATATATTTTTCGTTCGAAGTAAGAGTTAATATGAGAGGATTAAGCATTGCATTAAATTGTACTAGTAAGGCTATGCATTGTTTGTTTCACATTTGCTCTATGTTTCAAGCGAGAGAGAGAGGATTATGATATAGCCTTAAAATGGAAGTTTTAATACTCCCTTTAAAATTCCTATCACCCGTCGACAAGTATTTCACGCTTTCAATCCCACTCCCCTATTTCAACATTCAAAGAAATCGTGAGGAATTTTAAAAGCAAATGCTTCTCGGAACCGGGTTATTACAATTATAACATAAGTTAATTTCAAGCTTTCTGTTTATGTCGCACTATTTCAATTAAAACATAAGTGAATTTATTGAAGTTAGAATAGTTAAGTAGATACCAATGTGGCTACTATTATGGCCCAGCCCTTGGGTCGTCTTGTTTCCATTTTACAGAACAAAATAAAACTTTTCTGCTCGGAAAACACTGCTCTGTAGTGGTTTTAAAGGTCTTTTGCAGTTAAACGCAAAAATTATTTTTATGAAGTCACTATCTTCATGATTTCGGTATTATGGATGAAAAATGTTTGGAGGGGCCCGTGGCCACTTCTAAAACTTTTGGGGGGGCTCGGGCCCCACGGGCCTATAGAACTCTACGTCCATGTGAACAGATCGCCCAGTTATGAAGCTTCCTCGATGTAAACCTCTGTTTTCTAGCATGAATCGTGCCACTTCAATATTTTCTGTTCCATGGTCGCCCCTTACACGAGAAGGAATTCCAAAAATTTCAACCCCCTCTTGGAAAAGGCTTAATACACTTAAAGCTCGGTTATTTGTGAGGCAGTCCAAATAAACAAGTAGCCTGGCGTGAAAAACGAACCTCCACTTTATTAACTTGTGATTGCTATCAATGTGCCTATAAAGACATAAGATCCTTCATTTGAGTACAGTTATTAATCTAGACCACAGAGGAAAACCAAAAACAGGCAATCTTTACCTCCTATAAGAGCAACTCCAAAATTTTCTAGTTTAATTTAAATTAGTAGCAAATTTGGGCAAATTTACATTACAACAATATTTCAATTATACAAGAAATTTTAACTATTTAAGGAAGGGTTACATGGTTTTTGACGAAATATACGAAGTGTATTTTCAGTTTATTTCCACTACTTAAAGGCCCATTCACACTAGACTAGTATCTTGCGTTTCCGTAGGTTGCGTCGTTAATTTCCTTTAGGTCGCGTCGGTACGTTCTTTTCTCTGTTCAGACGTGAAAGCATATATCATGATATTTGAACCATGACTTTCGAGTATTGAAATAGCCAAATAAACAATGATAAAGACCGCCAAGAGTCCTAAAACGTTTTGTATATGATATATCGTCTGCTAAAGCGTAGCTAACTCGATCATCATACATCAAGAGACACGATCGAGTGAGCTATGGGTAAGGAAAAGGCGCTAAGTAGGTGGCGCCATCTCGACCGAGGAAATTGAAAGATTTCAAACTATACGAGCAAATATTTCACGTAGTAGTTGACACGTGTGAACAGTCTAATGAAGCGATCAAAGCGACTTCGCCGATGTGAACGAAATATTTTAGTCTATTGTGAATGGGCTAAACACGCGCACAAAATTTTACTCCGATCAACCGTTTTTAAGAGAACTTAAAAAGACAATTTTTTGGAAGAATTCAAACTGTACCTCTTTGTGAAGTTTAGGTAATTATCTGAAAGTGACTGAATAGTTTGTTCGAAAACTAAAAAAGTTCCTTAAGCTTGGTATTTCACGAGGTTCAGCGCGTGAAAATGAATATTTTACATACAAGGAGCGAGTGGAGTCACGTAACGATTCTATTTATGTCACGGGACTTTAGAAATGACGTAGAAGAGCGAAATAATTTAATAAAAAAACTAGCGGTTATCGGTTGAAAATGCCAATTTTACAATATTTGTAATTGTTTCAGCAATTTGTTTTATATCATTCATGGAGATATATTTAGAATCGCTTTTTAAAGCTTTTCTCGAAAATACTACTCAAATTTTATTTAAGTTACTCCGACTAGTTTCTTTATCGTTATTTCTTGTACACTTGTAATATCGTTCTAAATATATTTTTATTTAAGAGACGATATTTCTTGTACACTTGTAATATCGTTCTAAATATATTTTTATTTAAGAGACGTTATTTCTGTAACTTTTAGTTAGTTATCGTAAGTGATATCTTAGCGATTAAAGGGGTAGTGGCAACAGCTTCACTTCCATTGCGCCGAATCCCAATCAACCGAACCCAATCCCATTCGACCGAAAAACCCGCACTTTGGCGGATTTATGATTCGGTCCAATGGGACAGCCCCATTGCGCCGTATGCAGATAGGTCGTGTAACTAGTAGAGGAGTCGATTAAAAATCACTTTATTTTCCTCTTCACCCTCCCTTTAAACTTTATCACTTACAGAAAAAGTTACAGAATAGCCCCGTTGATAATATTTCGAAAATTAAAATATACCGAATTATTATCTTCCAAAAAAAAAACAATGTAAATAAATCTGTTCAAAGATTATAATACTGAGGCGGTAGGAGTTAATAAATTACCATAATTAATTTGCTCCACGAACATTATAACTTCTCCTTAAAATTGTTACTCTACGTCGGAGCGCCCGTCCAACTGGATCTAAAATATTCAGTTTTTCTCTGATTCTCCAACGTTGTATTCTTATACCATTTGCACGTAAAACACCTATAACGTACGTTTCACCAACGTTATTTGTATGTGTCAGAATTCTTCTTATATAATTGTCAGGGACTTCATCTTCGATAAATTCCTCTTCTTTCAAATCGAGATATTGTCGATGGCGGAAAAGTGTTCTGACATTAAGACCCAAGAAAGCTGTTACTTGATTCCAATTCAAATGAAGTTCATTTCTACAGTACACAATTTGATTTCGAGTTACGTCATAGAGCGGACGTCCAACAAGTCCATTGTGTAAAACTGGACATTCGTAGGGATCTTCAACGAAATCATTTCCAGCGCCTTGTAGCCGTATTTCTAGATCAGTAGCTAATTGCGCAACACTATTATAAATGGCGCCTATGTCACGAAATATTCCTTCCGAAATGTTACTTTCAATAGTACTTGTAAAGTGAACAACACCATCCTTCCTTTCGACTTGGACAATGGTTCAGGACATTCTATAATTACGGAAAATTGGTTCAACTGTCTCACACCCAAGCCCGCATTAGAACCTTTCCAAGGTAATTCACTCCGAGCATGATATACCAATTTTGGGTCAATCCAAAGTGACTGTCACGTATCAAGGCAAAACAGCGCTTTTAGCGGTCTTAATAGTCGACACACCAGGACCAAATCTCTGCGGTAGGAAATGGCTATACTCAAGTTTGAACATTCTACCATCTATCTACTCTAATGCCACAGTCAACACACTAACTGATACGGCATCTACTAACCCTCCATCACTGGAAAGCATTTTGGAGGAAAATAAAGAACTTTTTACACCGGGATTAGGCAAACGAAAAGGGGTCAAAGTCCACCTCTATTTGAAGAATAACGCTGTCCCAAAATATTGCAAGGCAAGGACTGTTCCTTTCGCAGTTAAAGATCAAGTAGAAGAAGAACTACAACGCATGGTAGACGTGGGCGTTTTAGAACCTACGTCATATTCGGACTACGCCTCGCCCATTGTACCAGTACAGAAGCCTGGCACTGAACTTAAGAAATCTATCCGAATTTGCGGCGATTTTAAAACTACGGTCAATCCAAACCTTGACACGGAAATTTATCCACTTCCGAGAGCGGAAGATATTTTCTCCAAATTGTCTGGATGCAAGTATTTTTCTCGCATAGATCTAAACAAAGCCTATAATCAATTGGAGTTAGATGAAGAGTCGCAAAAGTTCACTGTCATTAATACAACCAAGGGATTGTTTCGTTACAAGAGGTTACCTCAGGGTATATCTTCTTCTTCCGTCATTTTTCAACGCCATATCGAGATGATACTCTATGACCACAAACACGTCTCACCATTCCAAGACGATATCCTAATAGGAGGGTGAACGGAAACAGAACATCTACAATGTCTCAATGCAGTTTTACGCACGCTACTGAAGCACGGACTAAAGTTGAGATTAGCTAAATGCAAATTTCACAAGCAAGGGTGGAATTTCTGGGTCATTTGCTAGACACTAACGGGCTACATCCGCAAGAAAGCAAAATGATAGCCATCAAGGAGGTACCAGCTCCAGCTAATGTAGAGCAGCTTCGCTCTTTCTTAGGACTGTTAAATTATTATGCGAAGTTTCTCCCTAACAATTTCACTAAACTCGCACCGTTATACGAATTGCTACACAAAGACGTAAAATGGACTTAGAAGGACTCTCATCAAACAGCTTTCACGGACGCCAAAGCAACACTTCAAACATCCAACGTTCTTGTTCATTACGATGTCAACAAGGAAGTACATTTGGCCACAGACGCACCTCCAGTCGGGTTGGGAGCAGTAATTTCCCACATAGTTAATGGTATTGAGCAACCTATCTCTTTTGCGTCACACAGTCTAACCGCTGCTGAACGTAACTACTCCCAATTGGATGAAGAAGCTTTGGGACTCATCTTCGGCATCACAAAATTCCGGGACTACCTGTATGGAAAAAAATTTATCCTGCACACAGATCATCAACCATTGGTCACACTCTTGGCACCACACAAGCCGATACCACCAATGGCAGCCGCCAGAATTCAGAGGTGGGCTCTTCTGCTGTCAGCTTACACATATGAAATCAAATTCCGCAAAGGAAGCAATAACAGTAATGCTGATGCTTTGAGTCGACTTCCTCTACCTCACGCTAAAAAAACCACACCAGTTCCCATGGAGTATGTATTGGTCATTAACGCTTTGAACGATGGTCCGGTTACTGTCCCACAAATGGATAAACACACCACACAGGATCCAATTCTATCCAGAGTTTTCCAACACATGCGGAACGGATGGCCTACCAGAAAAGTTGCTCCAGAATTGGAACCATACCATCGAGCACGAAATGAGCTTTCAAACTTTGACAACATTCTTTTTCGAGGAAACAAAGTTATTGACCCACAAGCATGTCAACGAGCTATTTTGGAAGAACTACATAGCTCTCACCAGGGTATAAACGGCATGAAAGCCACTGCCAGATCAAAAGTTTGGTGACCACGAATCAACGCAGATATTGAAGCATTAGCCCAAACGTGCGCTATCTGTCAAGAAGCGGCACCAATGCCCAAATCGCAATATCATGCATGGCCAACCGCAACTGAGCCCTGGACCAGAGTCCACGTAGACTTTGCCGGCCCAATAGAAAACAAGTATATCTTGGTAATAGTGGACGCGTTTTCTAAATGGATCGAATTAGAAGTAGCGTCAAGTACATCTACAGAAGCTGTCATACGGGCTTTACGTCAGAACATCGCTCGATACGGTATAATGACTACCTTAGTCACGGACAATGGTACCTGTTTTACGAGCGGCAGTTTCCAAGAATTCATCACACTAAACGGTATAACTCACCTACGAACAGCTCCACATCACCGAGCTAGCAACGGCCAAGCGGAAGAACCGTACGCACGGTTAAAACCACTCTCAAGAAGGTTTCTGGAGGCACAAACGAAGCCATTGACAATATCAATAAAGGCCTCCACACTTTCTCAACGGGACAATTAGAAACTAGATTAGCAAGGATCTTGCAAAATTACAGAAGAACACCCAATCACACTGGAAAATCACCCGCTGAACTTGTGCTAGGACGCACAATAAGAAAAAGGTTAGACGTCTTCAACCCAAAACAAGGAGCTGTCAGCTTCTCCAAGTCCGACCAACGTCTTTGCAAACCACCCAATCTCAGTGACTACCAAGTATCAGACTTTGTCTACGCTAGAAATTTTGGTACCGGAGAAAAATGGCTAGAGGACGCAATCACTGCAATATTTGGCAACACCATGTACCAGGTCCAAACAAAATTTGGTATGCTTCGACGTCACGGCAACCAACTCAGACAACAAAAACCGTTCGGCACACCGACGGCATTGGACCCTCCAACAACGTCCACGTTGCCTACCGTACCTGAACCGACAGCAGTATCACTCAATGATTCGGAACGGAACGTATCCACACCGACGAATGAAATATTGATCTCAGAAGACCCAACCTTCGTTCCTACAAATAATGTTCCTACAGAATCCAACGTCATTCCCACAAACATTGTTCCTACACCGATACTACCTCCCTCAATTACTCCAAGTATACCAGCTTCACGCACAGCACCTACAGATGAACACGTAACAAGCAAGCACTCATTACAACCAACCAGAAAACAACCTGACCGGGAAAAGAAACGACCTGCTCGCTATCGAAACTGAACAAAACAAAAAAGGAGGTATTGTTATACACATTGCACAACAACTATTCAAATTACCCGCTCAAACATTACTCAATTCACTAACCGATAGAGGTCGCCACCTACTTAGTCAATATGCTAGAAAATCAATATTAACGCTAGATAGAAAGGAGGAAAAGCTCCCTCTAATCACTTGTTAGCCTGATCTCAAGCTGTAACCATCGTATTATCATTTTAACCCTTTATGAATAAATCAACCTGTTATGTTAAGAAATAATAGTTGTTAATTATAGATTAAGCTAAGTCTAATCGACAATAAATAAGTACACAACAAACTTCAACAGCGGATTTAAACTAATATCAGCATTCGTTCTTGTTAACTTTTAAATGGTTCCCCTGCTAGATTATAAAATTTTGGCCGCCCATCTCTGATAGAATAGGCTCAGTTATGATCCTCCTCGTGAGACTCTGTCAAAGCACAGGCGTGAGCCATAACCAAAAATATTTTGTATCAAATACCGATACGCGTATAGTATTTATGTGTTGGTTCCAACCTTGCTAAAGACTGTAGCGCCATTTTTCTTTAATATCTGTTAAATGGCACTGCTATTTAAGCCCGCAAAAATTCCTGCTTCTTTGGAAAACCTTCTATTTCAGCCTCTATTTTAAATTTTTTAGATTACAGCTGCTTACCTCCGTGACAGACACTCTATTACAACCGAATTTGGAATACGAAAACACAGAATTGAGTGGAGAGGAAGTTCATCAAGTTTGGAGACAGAAACCAATCTACGTTCGGCCCAGCGAAAATCTTCTACCACCTCCAAAACAACCAGACAACACATTGCCAGACATATATGATGATTTAAGCAGTGATGTCGACAGTGGAAAATCTCTTGCTGAATTTGATTTGACGAATCGTAAAAGGAAGAAAACGCGTCAATTAAATTCACCAGAAAATACAAAATGAAGTTAATCAAAGTCAAAGAGTTTTCCAAGTGAAGAATCTGTATCATCTGTCCATCAGCGTGATGGCAAAATTCGCACATTTTATGGGAAACTGGACAATGCTGTTGGTAAACCACATCCAAATTATGATAATTCACATCCAACTGATGATAATTCACATCCAACTGATGATAAACCACATTCAACTGAAGATAAGCCAAATACCGTTAATGGCAATTCCATCAAATTAACTTCTCTTCCGTTGTATGAAAGGTATTTGAATTTATTCAACGACGACGATTTAAAAATTGAAGAGAAATTTGACAACGATAGCATATCAGAGCAGAGTATAAATTACAATGACGTTCAAGAAGTACTTCCATCCAATACAGAAAAAACGAATTTAAAATCCATATTGAAGGAGTTAAACTTGAAAATTAAGGAATGCCAATTTTTTACATCTCTATCAACAGAAAATCCTTCCAAGAATGTGCCCACCGAGCCTTTAAAAGACCATCGTTTAGACCTGATTATAAACTCAACATTTGTTTCACTTACAACTTGAAAAAAAAACACATCAGGAGTTGTGAAGCAGGAAACGTTTGATGCAGGTGGCCCAACTCGTGAATTTTTGCGAATTTTGGTGAAAAATGCCGTTGAAAGCCACGCTTTTATGGGCCCCGAACATCGACGAATGCTGAGTCCAAGCAGCGCAGCGAGAACTGAAAACCATTATTACTACGCTGGTCTCCCTGTTTCTCTGTCGCTGGTACATGGTGGTCAGGGACCGAGATGCTTTAGCAAAATCACTTTTGACTCGCTGGTAAAAGACCCAGACCATTTGGTGCCTACCATAGATGATGTCCCTGATGTTTTGCTACGAAAGAAGCTGCAAAAAATCCCGGAAAGTGATGACTTAGAGCACCTGCAAGCCCTTGTGGATGAACTTTGGTATTTGAAGCAAGCAGCGGGCTCCATGAAGCCAGTTTTGAAAATTGAAGATAGGCAAGATGTCTTAAAGGATATAGTTTATTGCTTTGTATTCGGAAATACAGAGAAAGGTCGAATGCAATTTATTGATGGACTTAAGACGCTTGGAGTATATGAGAAAATTGTTCAACATCCACAGGAATTTGAAGAAGAATTTTGCTACAGTGGTAAAGAAATCACCTCGAATCAGTTAATTCACTTATTTTCTGATATCGACTACTCAGAGGAATTGGAGTGGAAATCGTCAGTTCCGGATCTCCGGGAGTGGAAATCGTCAGTTGCGGATCTCCGGGAGTGGAAATCGTCAGTTCCGGATCTCTGGGAGTAGAAATCGTCAGTTCCTGATCTTCGGGAGTGGAAATCGTCAGTTTCGGATCTCCGGGAGCGGAAATCGTCAGTTCCGGATCTCCGGGAGTGGAAATCGTCAGTTCCGGATCTCCGGGAGTGGAAATCGTCAGTTCCTGATCTTCGGGAGTGGAAATCGTTAGTTCCTGATCTCCGGGAGTGGAAATCGTCAGTTTCGGATCTCCGGGAGTGGAAATCGTCAGTTCCTGATCTCCGGGAGTGGAAATCGTCAGTTCCTGATCTTCGGGAGCGGAAATCGTCAGTTCCGGATCTCCGGGAGTGGAAATCGTCAGTTCCGGATCTCCGGGAGTGGAAATCTTCAGTTCCGGATCTCCGGGAGTGGAAATCTCAGTTCCGGATCTCCGGGAGCGGAAATCGTCAGTTCCGGATCTCCGGGAGTGGAAATCGACAGTTCCTGATCTTCGGGATTGGTAATCCTTAGTTCTTGATCTTCGAGATTAAACATCCCCATCGGGGTTGGCTGTGTTGTGGGACAAGCATCACAATTCCACTTGATTATCGATGGAATCACTGCCGCCTTCAAACATTTCCTGCCATTTGCTCGATTTTGTAGAAAATCGGATGTCTTAAAATGATTTGAGCCCACAAGAATATGATTGAGCGAGTTATAAAGATAGTCTCGGCGACGAATTTTTTGAGCCAAATAAGTCGCACTCTCCCACAATTTAACGACGGGACTTTATGATATGAAACCTGAACAACCAGTATAATTAATTACATTGGGAATATTAAAGTTGCTTTTAAACTCAATTACATTTTTCGAAGATCCTCTCTGCTTACAATCCAAAACACTGCATATCTTTCTTGAAGGGCCCAAATTTGACCAAGGCTTAGTAATTCTACATTAGAAATCAAACAATTTTCATCTATTTCCATAATATTTATATAATTAAAATATATTACACACACCCGACTTTGCTGAATCCACACTTCTGGAACAATAACTTAATGATATAACCCGATTTTCTTTTAATAATGACTAAAAACGCTAATCGCTTGACAAAGTTGCGCGCAAAAGCTCTCGGTGGACGGAGCCATGTTTTTTCATCCAGCGGGAAATGTTAGCTAATCAGAATTAGGGCTACAACGGAACGCGTGACTGAGCTGAACGCGAATGGCCACTGCCCCTGTATTTTCCTCTATATTGTTTCTATTTCCGAATTCTACTATGGCAGAGCTTCCACCAAAGGTACACGCAAGTGCTCTATTTCTTATTCCTTATCGAGAATCGGCCAATTTATATACCCTAAATTTCCAAAAATTGTTAATGCTAGATTTCAAACGTCAACAATAGACAAGTTTAAAATTATTTTAGGAATAACGTTTATTAAAACGACTTATCTAGAATTAAGTTAATTGCTGACGATTAAAATAATTAATATCAGTTATATGTATTTAATTATTTAAGAAAACCCTCTTCAGTGGGTAGATAGCCATCGTCTCGGAGAGGTTTAACCAACAAACTCTATCATCAAATTGCGAAGATCAAAAAGTACGTTCTGACGAATTAATGAACTCTATGGGAGCGGTAGCTCCCTTTTATAAGACTTCTTACTGCCTTTAATGTATAAGGGTGGTTTTTTGATTCGACGTAACTTTTTAATATTCTGTTTACTGTTTGGAAAATAATCCACTGAACTACAATTCGGGCCCTTAATATGTGAATGAAATTTCAAGAACATCCGTCCATTAGTTTATTTTTTTTTTAAATAAAGTTGCTAGTTAAGGTTTTCATTTCCATAAAACTAAACACGCCTTTTTTTGAAAAACTGGAAATTTTCGCAAAGGAATAACATGGGAATTTTTTTGAAGAAAAATATTATTTGGGTTTTAGAAAAACTTTAAGTTTGTGAGTTTTGGAAACGGTCTTAAATGAAACTTTACAAACTAAAAGAGTTTTCCTTGTTATTAAGAACAATAAAACTTAAAGGGTATGCGAATTTACAATTCATTTCATACTTTACCACGAAAGTGGTATTATGTTACACTTTGGAGTCTCTACTTTCAAAATCAAGTTTTTAATATATTTGAACCAAAGTTTCTATTTTTAAAATCCATTGAAAAATCACGAAAACTCAGTTTCGATATATAAACAATTTTGTCTTGTCGAGCTTGTTTGCACGTTTGATGACATCACTCTGACGTTGAGAAAAAAAAGCGCGGGAATCCTATAGGCGTCTCGAGCTTCTCGCCAGTTTAAACTCTGGGTCTGATAGCAGAGAGAGTGGCACAATCTCACGTGAAAAATATATCTGTGACGCCACCCAACGGGAAACGTTTTAGCCTTTCATAAAAGTGTCGATTTCAAATTATTTCATATGAAGCATTTTCAAATGCATATTGCCAAGTAACCAGAAATCGGAGAATGAAAAGCTTGATATTTTTGAATTCACAGAAATTAATTCTATCTTTTGTTTTATAAATCAGAGGTTTTTTGAAACGAAGCTTCTCATTCCTTTTGAGTTTGTTTAATTTTAAATTTTCGAAAATAACTCTATTTGTGATTTTTCTACCATGGATGTGCTATTTCACTCGATTTCACACGAATAAGTCAGCACAATCAAATTAAACCTGTTTCAACGTTAATTTTTCAAATAATAATTCCAGCAGCTCTACAAGATGAGTTCAGAACGAAATGCCCTATCGGAGGTGCAATAAGCTCGAGTAATGTCACCGTCAGCCTGCTAAAACCGTCGAGTTTAAACAACGTTTATGAACTTAGTGAACAAAATGTAGGATATTTTGGTAAAATGTTTCTATATTTCGTTGCAAAACTTAATGATATTAAAATATAAATCACTTTTAAGGTAGGAATTGGAATAAACCGATAACTTGTGTTATAATTAATAAATTTTCCGAAGCCTTGGTCAAAAAAGTATTTCAAAGTCCGAAACTGATGCCGTCCTGACTACCTAGGGAGAATAACAATTAAAGCCAGTTTTTCAAAAATCCACTATTTGTATAAAAATTTCTTTCATTTCTGAAACTTTTTACTGTTCTATTTATTTTGTTTTACCAAAATTTAGCAAACTTGCGCGGTAAAGCAAGGGCTATTCAACGGTGAAATCAGTGACTTTCTATAACGAAACAATATCAAGTTATTTAAAGGAATGCTCTGCTTGGTTCGGGCCTCTTGAGATTAACTTCAATGCGCCCAATAATTAGAAAATGTAATGCTGCCTATGTGTGAATGCTTAAAAATAAAGTGTTCCTCTATAGTTTTTCAGTTCTCCCTTCCTCTCATCCGTTTCCCATGTCTAGGAAAAACCTGCAGTTGTCATACTTCTTCGTTTCTTGTTCAGATTCAAACTAAACCGGGTTCAGAGTCGAGCTAAACGGGTTCTGGGTTGACTGCAACACGGTTCTTAGGCGATCTCAACACGGTTCAGAGTCAAACTACATGGAGTTCTTGGTCTAACTCAATACGGTTCTTAGCCGTACGAAACAGGGTTCTTAGGCTAACTCGACAGGGTTCAGAGTCAAACTGCACAGGGTTCAGAGTCGATCTCAACAGGGTTCAGAGTCGATCTCAACAGGGTTCAGAGTCGATCTCGACAGGGTTCAGAGTCGATCTCGACAGGGTTCAGAGTCGAACTCGACAGGGTTCTGAGTCGATCTCGACAGGGTTCTGAGTCGATCTCAAAAGGGTTCTCAGTCAAACTACACGTGGTTCCGATTACAACTGCACAAGGTTCTGAAGCACACGCCACATGATTCAGGGACGAACCTAATACGGTTCCAAAAGAAACTAACTTTGTTAAAAGAAAAACCTCAGCTCGGATCGTAGATGAACTCCTTATGGCTTTAAAGACAATTCACTTCAAAAAGTTCTATGTAGATCAAAAAAGGGTTAAAAATAGGGGACAAGCGTTGAGAACCCTTTTCTCGGCAAAGAAGAACCTTTTTTTCTTAGAGTGTTACAATAAATATCAAAATAACTTGGTATCAGCGTATAACCCCGTTTATTATTACATAACCACACAGAGAAATAACTAAAATAGAAGAAAAAATCTTACGGACTAAGAAAATCAAATTTTTAAACAATAAATACAAACGAAACTGTTATCTAACTATAGAAATATTAAATATCAGGGAGCCATATATAAAACTAGATGGAAGGAACCATCCTCCCATCCGTGAAGAAGTTTGGCCCGTCTCTTCAAAACAATAGGTATCT
>JAEQBA010000038.1:266992-289446 GCA_019434445.1 Phalangium opilio | reverse complement strand
TCAGTAAAATCTACACATTCTTTGTATCATTTGATGGTAGTGCTTATTACACGCGAGCGACGGCCGCGGGTAACAGCTAGTTTTAAAATATGGGGGATGAAAATATGGTCGTCCAGCTTCCCTATAAACCCAAACTGAATTTCCCTATAAAACCAATTGGAGGTCAGCAAGGGGATCGCAGAAAAAGAGTACAAAAATGGGGGAGGAGAGGGGAGTTTTCCCTATAATACAAATAGGGTCAGCAAGGGGGATCGCAGGGAGATCCTTTCCCTATACTGCCGTACTACGGACATAAATCAGCGTTTTTAAAATTGTGTGAAATTGTCAATTTGGAACTATTTCTGGAATTTTTAGGGAGCACCTCGCGTTTCAATAAACGATTGTAAAAAATTGTATTATGTTAATATAATAAGAATACAAACTTATAATGATTTAAGTTTTATTTGAAGTATCATTATAAATAAATGTTTGATTGAGCTAAAGTCACGGTCCCCTTTATATATGTTTCTGCTTAATGCAGATTTTGAAAATGTAAAACAGTTTCTTACTAATCTTAATTAAAATGAAGACTGAGGAACAGATATTAATCAAAAATGTCTTGATTAGAATCAAGACCTGAAAAGTATCGATAAGCCTGAGGTTATCACTTGACTGAAGGATCAGATAATAATTTTTCTTTTTAATTGAAACTTAATGGCATGCTTAAGAAAAACAACGTTCCATTACTGTTTTCCGTTGAAATAACTTATTTTACTGGTAATCAATTTCAAAAATTTACTTATCTCTGCTTTTCGAACACAATTCCATTCCCCAAAAAAATTTATCATTACATTAATTACTTTTGGGAGATAACGCGTCAAAATAATCTATAAAACAATAAAAAACTGTAATATCGGTCTGTTTAGCCATGACAACAACCTTTAAAAAGTTACAAGCATCATATAACCCTTTCGAGACTATCAGGACCTGAACAAACTTGAGCTTAACCAGCTACTAGTAAGACCAGAGAGAATTGATGTAAACTGGAGTTGAAATATTATCATGTGCGAAATGTGGCACTAAACCTCCCCAGTGTACCTTGTGATGCATCATCTAAACGCTGAGAGGACTTCGGTGCCAGGCGTAGCCCATTCGATCACGCACACTTAACGGCACAAGCTGCTATGGCGCGAGCAGCTTTCGTCCGTGAGCATGGATAGAGTGGGCTATGATCCAAAGGAATTTGTTCGCTGTTATCTGCTATCTGCTATTTTCACGGACCACTCGTTCAATCTTTCAAGGTAGTGCCGCCTCCTGACTTGAATTTTTCATGACTATATTAAGATTTGAACGAACAAAATTACAGATTACTATTTTCACTACCTATCTCCCTCTAGTAACTTGAAACAAACTTTACTCTCATTGCCGGTGTCATTCCCTTGACTTTCAGTTCGTTAGAACTACTATCATGAGTTTATTTATTTCAAACCAAAATATAAAAAATTCGATTCTTTTTCCTTTTGTGCAACTTAGAATTTACAAATGTATATAACGTTGTCACGTGCCATATCAAATAGTCTCTAACCATTGTTTGAAACTAGAGAAATTGGGGACTAACATTGATCAACTATGAGATAATGAGAAAGAACAACACGACGGTTGACTAAAGTACACTTGATATTACATCATTTTGCAAAACCACGAGCAAAAATCTCACTGTCCCTATTGAATTTGCCGCCATTGGTTTTAGAATAATTAAAATGTTCCACTGCGAAGCGTGCCGGGCACGAATGGGGATGAAACGTCTTTAGGAACCTTTTAAAACGCAAAGCCATGCACATACTCTCTCAAAAGTAATTAATGTAATGATAAAATGTTTTCGGGGAATGGAATTGTGGTCGAAAAGCCGAGATAAGTAAATTTTTGAAATTGTAATAAATAAATAAGTTATTTCAACGGGAAACGGTAATGGAACGTTGTTTTTTCTTAAGCATGCCTTTAAGATTCAATTAAAAAGAAAAACTAATATCTGATCCTTCAGTCAAGTGATAACCTCAGTCTTATCGATACTTTTCAGGTCTTGATTCTAATCAAGACATTTTTGATTAATTAAAACAAAGCATTGCGATGGCCGTTGATCGGTGTTGACGCAATGTGATTTCTTCCCAGTGCTCTGAATGTCAAAGTGAAGAAATTTAACCAAGCGCGGGTAAACGGCGGGAGTAACTATGACCTTTCCTCCTCCCCCACTCGTTAAAGTCCAAGCCATAGGGTGTTCAAAACATTATGGTCTCTGGCAACCCCCAACCTCAATGAAAGTACACCGTTTAAGTATTTGAGTGTTCTTTCTGGCTTTTTCTCGTATCTACGCCGTATTCTCTTATTCTTGCAATTTTGCAGATAAGTCGCCAGCATGTTTCAAGGCCAAGCAGCGCCGGCAGTCTATTTCTACCCAGTAATGGGTGCGAATACTTGTTCTCTTTGTGAAAACGAAAACTTTATTGACCACACCTCAGGGCGTAATCATATGATGCGCCATGGCTCTAATCCTATCATTTACCGATGCCGATTTTGCGGACTCGAGAAACCATTGATCTTTGGTGTCAGCTCCTACTCGAAATGGTGCAAAGCAAAATCTGATCCTCTACTTGTCGGACCCATCATCTGCTCCCGTTGTTGAGCAATTTTGGTGTCGCTTTTGCGAACGTCACTTTACTTCGACGCTAGGAAGTCTTGTCGCCCCAGTGCGGCTTATAAAGCTATTTTAGAACGCCTAAGGTCTGCTGCGGCAATCCAGGTGAGTCCCTGTTCCGGCCGGGAGAATCTTGGTGCCGTTAGTCCTGACCATGAGTGTGATCTGAAACAAGATTCTCCTATTGAGGAGTCATTCTTGGACACGTTCCGTCACTTCCTGGACTCTACCTCTGAGCATGTTCCCACACTCGCTGAGTGGGTCTTAGAAGACGATCAACGCTACATCGATGGTATGGTCAATACCTACCTAATAAACGGGAGACCGGATCGGGCCTCCAACGATCCCAAATTGAAAGACCGAAGCGCCGCTATGAGCGTCGTGCGCTGTACAAGAGATTTCAAGAACTGTATAATAATAACCGTGTAGCCGGGGAATTAAAACAAAGGTTCCTAGTCAAGAAACTGACATTTTCTTAGTTTAATATTTAGTCTTTTATTTATTTAAAGAAACAGGGAGCCCAAAGACTTAACTTCTTTGCAGCTTGGGCTCCGAATACCAGAATGCCCTCCTTAAGTGGCACACTAAAACATCTTAGCATACAGTTGAAGAGAGTAACCGATAGGCGATAAAGGATGCGAAAAAGAGTGGGGCCATTCGGCTCTTTTGAAGAAAGGCCATGAGAAAGCAATTTAGAATATGGGACCAAGTGTAAAGTTATGGGAGGTAATTGGGCAGAGCACTTAGGTATCGTCGGTACGGTTTAGGTTGTAAATCAAGGCAAGAACCAATTTTAGAGTATAACTTAAAATTGGTTCTTGGAAATAGTTTGACAATAAAATATAATTCTTGTAAAATACAGGAAAAAAAGAAATACCATATCCCCGGTTACAATTCCCCGCAACCAAAATGAAGCATGCATGCGAAATTAGACAATGGTTTTTTTTTCAAATTGAAATACACATTTTTTTTCATGAGGTTACAAATATAAAATTATAGAAGTAAAAGTTATACAATATCAACATCTTATTTAATTTGGGTACCTAACGGGCTCTTTTCTAGAGCAGCGAGGTCTTATAGCTTCAGTAAGAGGCTCGATATCTGAATCTTCGCGAGAAACAAAAGTTGACAGGTTCGTATTACCTTCATCAATTGCCCTATCTAAATAGTCAGGTCTTTCAAAATAAGGTTTAACGTTTTGAACGTGCACGGTTTTTTGTATAGCCCCGTTCGAGGTGTCTGGAGCTATGTAGTTTACCTCCGAAAATTGTTTCAAGATTCGGTAGGGTCCCTCCCATTTTTCTGCGAGTTTTTTGTGTAATATTTGTCAGCCGAGGAGACAGGGTGCGTTCTTAATAGGACCAAATCCCCGTCACTAAATGTGACTTCGCGATGGGTTTTGTTATATTGAAGCTTTTGCTTCTCAAACGCAATTTGTTTAGCCTTCTGGACGTTGTTCTCTATTTGTATTATTTTTTCTTTGAGAGATTCAACATACTCGATGACGTTACCAGAGGTGCTGACGCCATTGGACGGATCGCCCCCGGCCAAAATTCTATCCAAAGGGGTTTTCGTGTTCCTTCCGGTAATTACGAAATGTGGGGAATATCCCGTCGTACTTTGCGGCAAAGATCGAAAGGCCATAGCCAATAAAACCAAACGCTCGTCCCACCTTCGGTGGTTTTCTTCGACGTAACAAGCGATAGCCGTCTTTAGTGTTTTATTTTCTCTCTCAACATAATTACATTGGGGATGATAAGTAGTGGTATACCTTATCTTAACTCCCCAATCAAGGCATAGTGTTTGAAAGTTTCGCGAACGCATCTGGGTACCGTTATCGCATAATAAAACCCTTGGTACCCCAAATCGTGAGAATACCTCCTCCGTGAGTTTCTTTCCTATTGACCAAGCAGTAGCCTTCGGTAAAGGAAAAATTTCCACGTATTTAGAGAAGTGGTCTACGATAACCAGTAGGTATTCGTTTTGGTGATAACTTTTACGGAAAGATCCCATTAGGTCGAGCGCTAAGATCTCGAAAGGCTCTGTCGGCGGAATCGTTTGAAGGAGCCCCGCTGGTCTTTGGTTGCACCCCTTTACTTTCTGACAGACGTCGCACGACTTAACATACTTTTCACAATCCGAATATAAACAGTCCCAATACGCAATAGACTTTAATTTCCACAAAGTCTTTTCTAAACCAAAATGTGCCGCCGTAGGATTATCATGACAGAATCGAAGGATATCGTTTCTCAGGGTAGGGGGAATGACTGGTTTGTACGCTATTGGTTGTTCTAATTTGTTTTCGTGTCGGCAAGGTCTGGTCTCTATCAACCGGTAAAGTATACCGTCTGACAAGCTAAAACGGTGACCATTTTTCTTGATCTTTCTAGCTAGCTTACTAATTGTGTGTAAGGCTCCACCATCCAAATAGTTTTTAATGCGCCTATTTCGAGATCCTCGTCTTGTTGTTTAATAAAGAGGTCCCTATCAAAGGAGTGGTCACAGTTTCAAAAGGTTAATTTATCCCCCTTTGAAGTTCGTTCCCCAATCACAGCTATTACGGCATCAGTATGCGGTTTATCGTTACTACTTAAATCAGGGCACATTAAATACTCAAAGTTTTCGGCATTTGTTGGGTCATCCATATCTCCGTCAATTTGAATTACGGGATATCTCGACAGCGCGTCTGCGACTTTATTTTCAGACCATTTCTTGTGCTTAATGCAAAAGTTGAATGCCTGCAGTTGAATTGCCCAACGAGTAAGTTTGGACGTAGGGTCCTTCATTCGCCGTAGCCAGGTCAAGGAACTATTGTCGGTTATTAGAGTAAACTCTAGACCTTCGACATACTGTCGTCCTTTTCCCAAAGCCCACACGATAGCTAAAAGTTCTCTTTCCGTCGCGTGGTAGCGGGTCTCAGCATCGGAGAGCTTTCTGCTCATATAAACTATAACCAATTCTTCCCCTTGGGTATTGACTTGGTATAAGACGGCTCCTAATCCCACCTGACTCGCGTCAGTTTGAAGCACAAATTTCAAATTGAAGTCCGGGTAATGCAAAATCGGCGCGCTTGTTAATTTGAGCTTCAATGCCTCAAATGCCGCATTCGCCGTTTCAGTCCAAGTCCACTGACCTCCCTTTTTCGTCAATTCGAATAACGGAAAAGCTACATCTGCAAAATTTTCAACGTGGTCTCGGTACCACCCAGCTAACCCTAAAAATGCTCTAACGTCTTTGACCGAATCGACGGTTATTCCGTCTACTCCTACTATGTGACCCAAAAAGGGTAGCTTATCCTTTAAAAATTTGCATTTTGAAGCCTTGACCGTGAGCCCCGCTCCTTTCAGAAGGTTAAAAACTAGCCGTAGATGCTCTAGGTGTTCCTCCAAAGTACGCGAAAATACAAGGATGTCGTCTATATAAACTAACACGAATTTCCCCAGGCATTCGCGAAAAACAAAGGCCATACACCTTTCAAAGGTTGCGGGTGCATTTTTCAACCCGAAAGGTAACACATTGAATTGGAACAAACCCTGGTGAGTAACGAAGGCCGTATAAGATTTGGACTTTTCTTCTCATCCTATCTGCCAAAATCCATCCTTTAAATCTATAATGCTAAAATAGTTCGCACCCCCTAACATGTTTATTTGGTCTCGAATATTTGGCATTGGGTACGCGTCTGTAATTGTGATCTCATTAAGACGTCTGAAATCTCCGCAAAATCTAAACCCTCCATCTTTCTTTGGTACTACGAGAATGGGGGAAGCATAAGGAGAGTGGCTCCTGCTAATTATACCCTTTTCTAACATATCTTTGATTTGTTGATCAACAATTGTTTTCTTAAAAGGCGACATGGGGTAAGGTCTGGATTTAAAAGGTTCCTTGGTTGACAGGAGAATTTCGTGAGTGACAACAGTAGTTCGGCGTGCTTCGCCGGTAAAAACTTCGGGATAATCATCACATATAGCCTGAATTTCAGGCGTTAGCTTTAGTGCTTCGTTAAGGCTGGAATTACTCGCAATAGTTTTTATTTCTCTTATCTGTATTTCGTCGTCCTTCCGAACTTCGTTTCCTAACCCTAGTAGGAAAAAACTTTTCTCCTCGCTACCAAATCGATAAGATAGGTTATGTGCCATAACGTAAAGGCCACTAAACAGGGCGAAATCCCAACCCAAAATTGCCTCTATTCTTAATCTATCCGTAATCCCAAAATGAAACTTCCAAGATTTGTTTTCTATTTTCTATGAAAGCTTCGCTTCGCCTAGCATCTTCATTTCACTATCATTAGCGGCACCGACACTTAGCCCGCACCATGGTTCCAACTCTGTTTTACCCCTTGCTACGAGCCACACATTTTTTGAAATAATTGATACATCAGCCGCGCTGTCTATTATCGCCATACCTTCCCACGCACCTATTTTTGCTCAGACCCTAGGCCGTCCCTGATTTATAATCTGACGCTTTCTGTCTAATTTTCCCCTTTTTTCAGGTGTTTCGATTGGGGGAAGATCGGTTATGATTTCCCAATTATCGCTAGAACGGATAGATTCGTCCGTTTCCTCCGAAACTTTGGTATTGGCCACACTAATTGCATTCAAAATGCTTTCATAAGAATGGTCCTCTTGATTATCGGGTATCGCTATTTCGGACCTCTCTAAACTTTCCTGAAACCCGGTAGAAACTTCCTTTTCATGTGCATTAATGTGTCTAACATTAGACCTACTATTGGTATCCGACCTTGTCCTACCTGGACAATTTGAAACCAAATGACCCTTTTGACCACACTGACCACAAACTGGAGCTGAGGGAGTGGAGTTTGTGAATCTGTTGTGTTCTCTATTTGCCCTAACGTTCTCGCTATATCTCGCGTCTTGAGTAGGGAAAGAACCTGATCCAGTAGTTGTGGCTCGCCTATTGGGGGGGGGAACGCTGAGCTAGTACCCTCTCTGCCGCTATACTGCCCGTTTCCCCTCCACGACGAAGGAAAGGACCTATTGAAATTGGGTCTTGGAGGGGTATCGTTTTCCCATTGCCTACTTTTGGCAGCATTATTACCCGGTTTATTGAAATAGTTAGTGTAACCTCCTTGATAACTTCTGCAGAGTTCATGCACACGTTCAGCATCCTGGGCGGCTTCGTGTAATTCATTTAATGAGGGTTGTTCGCGCAATTTCATAATTCCTAACAAGTGGGGGTTTAAACCATCCATAAGCCTACTAGCTATTTCCGTGGAAGTCATGTCTGGATCAAGCTGGCGGCACATTCGTTCTTTTTCCAATAGATAGGATAAAACGGTCTCATCAGGAGTCTGTCTACGATCAGCGATTTTACTATCAATACGTCTCTTATAATCTACTCCAACAAAGGCCCGGCAGAACTTGTCTCGAAAATCGTTCCAACCACGTAGAGAAGGACCGACACGGTCCCACCAGAAGGTAACATCGCCTTCGAACATAAGTTCTACCCTAGCAAATAGATCCGACGCCGATAATTTATGTAGGCGTTTATAGCGCTCAACCTCGTTTAAGAAAACCAAGGGATCATTTCCCTGTTTAAATCTGGGAAATGCAATGTTTTGATACTCAGATGGTGTGAACGCCGCAGAGTGGCTATGGTCGCTCGAAAAGGAGACTGGGCCCGTAGGACGGGTGCCCGTGTTTCGGTTAGGCAAAGACTCGTTTTCTCTAGTAAGGGATAAATCGCCGCGGGCGGCACCCCCGGATAGAATCTGACCGTCTCTCCCCAAATCCTATAATAAGGTATCTGAACTATCGGAACGAGTTTCCACTGCTTGTGGAGAAACTTGTTCAAAACGCACATTACTTGGACCTGCGACTGAGATATCGATTTTCTCCTTAAGACTTTCAATTAGAGCCCTATCGGCTTGCCTCCGCTTTTCTGTTTCGACCCGTTGTTTTTCAAACTCGCTTCTTAACATTTTTGTCATGTGAGTGGTTAGGATATTTAGTAAAAGATTCATGTTTGGATTTTCCTGATCATTGGCTTCTATAAATTCGTCATTAGCGGGAGATTCGTTCCCCGAAGCCACTTCGTCTAATTCCTCCCCTTCAACAACTTTACGTTTACCCTTTTTATTTGCCATATTGGCTCTTAAATCTCCGACTTTTAGTCCAATAAAAGTGAAAACTTAATTATAAACTTACTGATTACCAGAAATTCGGCGTACGCGGTTATCAATTCGGTTAATAATTGTTCAGAAAGTTTGCTTTCTGTGGATTAATGTTCAGAAAGAATGCGAATTTTCGCTGAAGATGTCCTAAGATGGGTATAGTTTGAATAAAACTGTCCGGATCCCAACCATAGCGTTCGTTTCTTCAGAGGTGAGTCTGAGGTCTAGCGGAGCAGCAGTCTGAAGTAAAAGCACTGAATAATCCACTGGATGGATTTTTCTTTTCTTCCCATCTATCAACTTGTCCAATATAAGTTCTGGGACAGCCGATTTTCGCGGTCACTGAGAACTTCGAAGTTGATAAAGTTCTGGGACAGCGTATTTCGACGGCCACTGGTAGCTTCGAGGATAGTTATCTCGTTACGTTTTCCACGAGATTGTCTGGCCTCGAACTCGATGAATCTCAAAGTCAATGCAATGAATTTATCTAATTCAAATATATATATATATATGTTGTACTTATTCATGAAGTAAGTTAAAAAATGACAGTATATGAAACGTAGAATATAAATGTTTATTTGTTTTATACACTCTATACATTTATCATTGAGAATTTTTGAGGAAGTACTTGAGTATCGTTAATTACATTTAATTTATATCTAATAACATAGATTCCGATAAGCATATTATGTTGTACTTATTTATGAAGTAAGCTAAAAAATTACAGTATTTGAAACGTAGAATATAAATGTTTATTAGTTTTATACACTCTATACATATATCATTGAGAAGAGCTAGAAGATGATGTCTATATATTTTGAACCGTGCCAAAAAGCTTTAAGAGAGGGGAAAAGTAGAAGCGGTCAAAGGGAAAGAGGGTTGTATAGGCGCTTGCTTCGAAGATTATCTTTTTAACGGATATGAGGAAGTATGGCCGTGAACACGTGTGATCCACGTTGCATCACAGGGAAAGGAAAAATACACCGGCCCCCCACCCTTTTTTCACCGGAATACTAGAGGATATTTCAGTAGAACAAAATTGATTGAATCAGGGATAACGAGAGATCGCAAGTGATGTGGCCTAATTTTGAGCTAGATCCTCTTGTTTTGTTTGGCAGCATTATAGAATGGAATGTTGTTAGATTTAATTGCCGCTGGTGATTTTGCGAACTATGTTAATGAAATTTAAATGGAAAAGTTCCATTTTGGAATAATCCAAATCGTTAAATTTAAAAATGAGAGAGTTCTTCGTTTGCGGGGAATATATAGCAATAGACTTTCTTGGGTGTTTGTGGATAATTTCTAAATAACTATAACTATTTCCTATAAATTGAAAGAACTTTAAAATCGCTGGAATTTAACTCTTAATCATAAAGTTATATCATTTGATTTTGATTAGTTTTGTAGAACTCTCAAACCATGAAATTGTAATAAAGTTTCTACTTTTGATTGATAATTTATTTATGTACTCTTCGCTTATTTTTCATCAATTTCCTCCTAGTTTTTTTCCCCTACAATTTCTTCCTAGTTTTTTCCTATTATAATTTCCTCCTACTTTTTTTAATCACAATTTCTTCCAAGTTTTTCCCTGCAATTGAATTTTTTGTCGCTTACATTTTACACCAATATCCCCGTAAATTTCAAGGGCAAATTTCCTATGTTTCCTTAATTTACCATTTTTTAGTGATCACCCTTAACAACGCTAGTTAGGCTGGGTTCTCTTTAAAAAGGAGAGACTTTCTCCAGAAGGATGATTGAGACATCAGTCAAGTTACTGGCGAATCTGTCACGCTTGGTGATTGTTGTATCACTAACTTCGTACCAGCTGTTATCTTTTCGAATAAAATTCAGATAGTGACCTTGGTTTAAAGATGAACCTTTATGAATGATCACGCCCCTAGTTTTGTAAACGCTTTGGTTTAAAACCACTTTCTGATTTTCGAATCCCGGTATTTTGGTTAAAATCTTAATAGGGTGACCATTTACTACAGTATCTCTTGGAAACCACAGAAATACGTACTTACTGGCAGAAATCAATACATCACGTTCATTAATTTCTCTGTGTTTACAAGTTCCGCATGCCATCATTGCTGGTCTCATCCTTTCGATTAATAGTTTCCAATCAATTTTAGCGAGGTTTGGCAAAGGAAGAGTGAAGATGCAGCTTTGGATAATGTTTCCAGAACTTTTTTCAAGGTGACAGTTCGGGCATTTGGTAACGTTTTGCGACTTTGTCCATAATAGTTCTTGAAGAGCGTTAGAGTCACAAGTTTCCATTTCTTCGCAAAGTTTTGGCAAGAGAACCCATAAGAATTCACTAGCATCGTGTTGTTTGTGGGTAAAAGGCAGCCCAACAGCCGTTCGCAAATTGAAACCATCGTCGCCGGAACTCGAATTTGAATTTTCAACATGCTCAATAGTGTTACGAAGGCAAGTCAAAATAGGCTTATCGCTCAATGATCCTTTATGCCCTTTAACCATGTTTCTTAATTCCGGAATCAGTAAGAGCAATTGCAAAACGCTATTTGCGTAGCACGTTACTCCATCTCCATTTTCAAATCCTTTCAAGGGAAAAATGTCTACACTCTGAAGACCTAGTCTAATCTTTTTATTTGGTCTTCCTTTTGCCGTTTCATCAGATCGCTCTCCTTCACCTTCTAAAATACTCTTCGACGTTGGCCTTTTTGTACCTCTCTTTGCTTCCGACCCCACGTATTTCTATTAATAAAAAATGTCTTCGTGGACAAAGACTTGAAAAAGTAAATGATAAGAAAACAAAATGGAATGACCGAAGTAACAGATATTAAACTTTTTCTTTAAAGACATGATTATAAAACATCAATTATTTGAAAAAAATACTTATCTTCGTTTTTTTCACCAAAATTACATTTGCATTGTTTTCGAAAGACAGATCCTATGAAAAACATTAACATGTACAAAATGGGCCAAGCCTCGCCGTAAAACGTTCTGAGATCCCATGTAGAGCCAAGTCTGCCTTTTGTTCTCATTCAATCGCCAATTGAACAGTTATGTTATAAATTAAGTCCTTTTTCTAATTAATAACCAATATTCTTTGACTCTATCATTATTTTACATCTTTGTTCGTATCAAAAATATCGTGACTTGGCAAGCGCAGGTCATCCCCTTCGATTATTTTAAAATCAGCAACGATTTAGTGAATATCCCCTCGACTTCCTTTTATTATTACTTACCTGCGATTGCCAAGTCACGATATTTTTGATACGAACAAAGATGTAAAATAATGATAGAGTCAAAGAATATTGGTTATTAATTAGAAAAAGGACTTAATTTATAACATAATTGTTCAATTGGCGATTGAATGAGAACAAAAGGCAGACTTGGCTCTACATGGGATCTCAGAACGTTTTACGGCGAGGCTTGGCCCATTTTTGTACATGTTAATGTTTTTCATAGGATCTCACTTCTTTTTGTATACCCTCGGTAGTTATATTAAAACAAGACCCTCTCGTGGTACTTCGTTTGCCAATATAATCGCTAACGTTTGTCCTTATTTACGCTGAATTACCCCTTTCGACCCGCAGAGAATATGTAATAAAGATTGTACGCGATATCCTAATATAAGAATGTAGCATCAGTTACGAAACATTTCTTTTAAACTACTACTCTTATTAGCTTTAATATATATTTAACTTTCGGTTAACTTTGGACCATTACGTAGTTTCATCAAGAACACACACTATTTCTGTTGAAAAGACGGCAGCGCCATCTAGTTTTAAAAAAAGAACTAAAGAACAATTTTATAAAAATTTCAGGATGTTTTAATTTTTCTGTGCTTTATAAAATAAATGAAAACTAAATCCTGAATTTTAAGTTTCTATCTACCCTAGAAGTACCTTAGAATTTTGATGATCGGTGAGTGAGTGAGTGAGTGACAAAATAAGGTAAATTTCACCTTCGATATTTCGAAAAGTATATTGGGTAGGAACTTGAAATTTGGAAATTATAGCTAGGATTGACAGTCCTCGCTGCAAGCAAAATTTCAGACTTTTACCTGTACCCGTCACAAAGTTACAGTGGGCTTAAAAGTGCCACGAGTTGCTTCGAGAAAATGATGTCAGTGCTCGACTTGGCTGGGAGCACTGCCGTGCTCCCAGATTATTCATTCTATATATCCTTTGTGGTATTAACAGTTTTCGAATGAAAAGGAATAGAATAAATATCCGAGTATGGATATGGGTTATTTTTAACGGTTTCTCTTTTCGAACTATAAGGCAAAACGTTGTTTAAAACAACTAAATTCAACCGAAGGAAGAAATTTTATCTTTCATCATGATTGACATTTTAAACGTCGCTTTAGGGTGCTTTGGTTTTGCGCCTGCATTTATACGACCACGATTCAATTTGGGTCCCATTTTTTGGGTCGATGATTTAAAATGTTTTATAAATGAATCATTTAAATCTGGATAAAAGACATTACTAACAAAAAACCTTTGGTATATTATTGAGTGCGTGAGAACTGTTTTAAGAGTTGTGATTGAATTAGTTTGGTATGACTTCAACTCGCTATGAGGAACACATTGTAGAGCAAACGTATAACACGAAACACGTAAATGGACACCGACAAATGGTGGGCTGCGTATTTATTTCACTATTGGGCTTAGTTTCCAGTATTAAAACGCATTGTAGTTCAAATTAAAAGCTGCAATCCTTTCAAATATCACTAACGAGAACTGTTTCTATCATGGTCTACACTGGAAATCAAGCTGTAAATTAATCAAAACGCGTCTTGGATTTAACCAAGACCTAAAAAGTATCGATAAGAACATGGTTAATCACTTGACTGAATGAACAGATATTGAAACTTTTTTTTAATTAAATCTTACATGCTTAAGAAAGTAATGTTCCATCACCCTATTCCATTGAATAAACTTATTTTACTGGTAGTAAATATTTTCCCTCTCAATAATTTGAAAAATTTACTTATCTCGGGTTTTCGAGCACAATTCCATTCCCAAAACATTTTATAACTAGATTTATTATCACTTCTAAGAGAGTACGTGTATGACATTGTGTCGTTAATAGGTTGGTAACATATCCCCCCGTTCATGCCCTGTACGCTCCATAGTGAAACCTTTTGTAAATTTTAGTGCAAATTTCAACAATGGCAGTGCATTCAATGGGGACGTTATGATTTTTGCCCTTGGTGAAACTGTATTATGTAATAGACCACTTCGACATATCATAGAGGGAAAGCCACGGGGGTAAAACTTAGCCTTCCAACTCGCTCGATGGAAAGATCATAAATAGAGCAGAGACGGCGAGGGGTCAAACCCCCCCCCCGTATGTCCCGATACTGAGGATTGACATCTCTTTTTTTACGTAGAAAGGGTCTATAGCAGCGGTACGACAATGGTCATACAGTTCTATGCCATGGCGTTTCTATGGTTCGCAAGCAGTAGGGGTGGCCATGATATTCGTAATTTTTTGATTTTCTTTGTTGGAATTGTTAACTTAAACACGGTCGTAGCCTGAATATTCTGACTTGGTTATTTTGCAATATAGCCTGCGTTCACCGAGTCGCGTGATCTAGGACGCTGTGGCTCGACTCCGCTACTTAGTCTGTATATCTTCAGGAACAAGGAACGGTTTTTAAAGGAATATGGGATTTATAAACTTGTTCCTATAGAAAATGTAGTATTCCTAGTAGCCCCAGAGACTTCTAGTAGCACTCTGTATGCATTTGGTAGAACAGTTTTATAGAAATTGAAATGGTAGAAGATATTTATAAAATAAAATTTGTTCGAATATTTAAACTTCAATTTTGTCGAATTATTTCGTAGTTGTCCTATTTCAAGGCGAGGAATGCTCTCAA
The DNA here is from genome assembly GCA_019434445.1 of Phalangium opilio. NCBI lineage: Eukaryota > Metazoa > Arthropoda > Arachnida > Opiliones > Phalangiidae > Phalangium > Phalangium opilio. Next base: position 274,791 of record JAEQBA010000038.1, on the reverse strand, counting down.
AAACAATTACTATTTGCTGACGAATACCTTAAAAAGTAATTCACACAGAATTCTCGAGCAGTTTAATGCGTAATTGAGTGGGCTATTGCCTTGGTAACGAGGCCAGCGAAAGACAAGGCATGAGAATGGCACAAGGCGTACTTCTATCAAGGGGGTATACAACTATACATCCTCCTTGGTCGTATCGGGCGCAGCAGAGGCTAAAGCAGACTACCCTAAATCGTTTTGTCATTGTTATGTTGTAGTTATATGGTATTTTCCACACGAAAACTCTTAAAAGTGATAATAAATGTAGTTATAAAATGTTTTCGGGGAATGGAATTGTGCTCGAAAACCCGAGATAAGTAAATTTTTCAAATTATTGAGAGGGAAAATATTTACTACCAGTAAAATAAGTTTATTCAATGGAATAGGGTGATGGAACATTACTTTCTTAAGCATGTAAGATTTAATTAAAAAAAAGTTTCAATATCTGCTCATTCAGTCAAGTGATTAACCATGTTCTTATCGATACTTTTTAGGTCTTGGTTAAATCCAAGACGCGTTTTGATTAATATCTGTTACTTCGGTCTTAATTTTTATTAATTTTGCGTACATGCAGTGGTGATTAATTTATTTCAGTGCTCATTCCTGCTAGCTGCAGAAAAGGAAATAGTTTGTCATTCAATAGACTGAGAGTTAGTAGCTAAGGGGACGTCACATCAATATTTTTAGTCTTAATTTAAGCTGATGAAATTTGTAGATATACGAGGTTGTGATGTCATGACAAAGATTTTAGTTCGACTATTTCTGATGAACCCAGACCAGAATATACCAGTTGCTTCCACGCTAATTTTGAACCCCATTTCCAATGTAATTGTGTCAATAAGATCTTATTCAGAACGGATATTTCTCTTAACCTTTACACGAGATTCAACATATAGAATACCATCTTTTGTGATTAACTTTAACCTAATTTAAGAAACTAAAATAGTAATTTTTTCTTGTTAAAAATGACATTAAATAAGACAACTAGCAATAATTTGGCAATATTTCGGGGGAAAAGAAATACAATTTTGTAGTATTTTGGAAAAGCTGGCAATATCATAATAATTATATAATATAAATATAAAGCTAGATTCCCACTCGACGGAAAACACGACGGAAACCCGGCAGAAAGGGGTTCGACCGAAAAATCTTAACGCCGAGTCCGACGGAATTACCGTTCTGTCGGGCGTAAGTTGTGTTCTATTTTTTCGGTCGTGTTCGGCGTTACGCCGGTGTCTCAGCCAATGAAATTATCCCACTGACAACGTCATAAATTTCAAGAGCGCACGCACACGCGAGATCGATTGATAGCCGCCATTTTTTTTTTTGGTTGACCAAGGCTTATCGGAAACATACCACCAAGAAAGAAAAATTAAACTTACGAAAGTAAAAAGAGATAAGATGTTAATAAGGAAGACTTTACTGAGGAGGTTAGAAAATATCCCTTATTTTACGATCTAAGCGACAAGGGGACAAAGATACCAATTCAGAGTGTGAAATAGATGTTGTGGAAACAATTCTAATCTGTCACGTGACCCAAAAATATCTACCGCCAAACTGAAAATTCAGTCGTAGTGTGAACGGTCTACCGCCGGACGCCGGCGTAAGTTAAAATTTCTACCGTTGGCTGTGTGATTTCCGCCGGGTATTTTCGGTCGAGTGGGAATCTAGCTTAACGCGTCTTAAAAAGATTTTCTATTCCGTACAGTGTGGTAGTTTGGCATATTTTATTTTTCGATCTGTCCTTAAGTACAATTTTAATTGGATTTAGCCATTGGGGTAGATGATAAATGATTAGCCAGCGTACTACGGGAGTCTGGCAATGAAACTGTGCTTAGATTTATCATTGAATATAGGAAATAATAGGATCAATAAATTATTTAGTAGTATTTATGAAACAAATGGTAACTAATTTACCTTTGATAAATAAAGTCAAATGAGAGTTACAGTAGTTTATTGATGACAAAAGCTAGGGTTAATAGTATTATTTATTTTATATAATAGTTAAAATATGAATTGTAAATTTTTAAAGTTATGGCTGTTCAGTAATTACTTAAAAGTCATTAAAACAATAAATTGCTTTAAGAATATTTTGGTTAAACTTTTTTTCAAAGTTAAAACACGCATGATTATTATTTTATTGGCATGTGCTAAAGATTTATTTTAAAAACACATTTGGTTTGATAATTGCTACGTTTATTTATAGCACGCAATTTGGAATTATATTTCCCTGGTTGTTATTTATTTATGGTATTCATTATAATTATTTTCCAGAATATAAAAATTTTGTTTTTCACATTTAAGCTAATAGTTGCGTATTTTTTAAAGGGTTTCATTCATAACTTTATAAGGAAAATTATTTTGGACACCAGAAAGGCTTTTGAGAATAATTAGTGATTGCGTCCTTACTGGCAAAAAATAGACCTTAACAGGGAAAAGCTATGAATAAGTATAATTAATTTTAACTGAATCTAAAATGTAAGTTTCACTATGAATACATGAAAGGGATTAAAAAAATGTTCAAAGACAGTCATACGTGAAGGTTGGACTTAAAAAGTGTGAAAAAGTTCAACATTAACGTTAGAGCACCAATAATCATTTTGTTAATCTCTCAAGTGAATAATTCAATGATGAAAAAATATTTATACACATTTAATCCTAGGACTGTAAAATTGAGAATATATAATAGCCAGAAAAATAGTAAGCATGGGTTTTAATGTTAAATTATTTGAGGTATAAAAAAGGGAAGGGGGAGTTTGTTAAAATACTGCTAATATACTTAAAGATGCTTTTTAAAAAGGGTAGTGATTTGTTGGTGTAGAATCTGCAGTTTAGCTCAGAGAGTTAATGAAGCGCCTTGTATTTCGTTAGTGACATCTTCAATCCAGTCGATTTTTTTTCTAAATTTATTACTATTGAACTAAGATGGCGTTAGTGGTTAATGTCATTAATTGGTAGCTCTTTTTACTGGTTCCATAGCGCTTGGTTTTGTTTTATTGATGTAGAGTCTGCAGTTTAATTCACAGTTAATGAGGAGCTTCGTGTTTCACTATTGAACTAAGATGGCGTTAGTGGTTAATGCCATTAATCGGTAGCTTTTTTACTAGCTCCATCGCGCGTGATTTTGTTTTGTTAATGTAGAATCTGCAATTTAGTTCAGAGAGTTAATGATGTGCCTCGTGTTTGGTAGCGAAATCTCCAGTCCATTTGATTTTTTTTCTATACTTTTTTTTTTTTTTTTATAAGTTCAGCTAGCTAATTGGACCAAGTCATCTTGCGACTTATTGCCACTTCTCTAACGCCTTTACAATGCATAGAGGGGTGGTGGCCAGCCCCTACGCCACAGCTAACCGCCAGCGCCCTATACTAACTATTACCGTTAACTTTTGAATTCAGATAGCATTACTGCTTAACGTCATTAATTGACAGCTTTATTTTACTAATTTCATCGAGCTTGTTTTGTTTGGCAAACGTCCGTAAAATAACGTTCATAAGGCGTTTCGATGGAAATTTAAATTGAAGTCCAAGGTATTAGGCGGTTAATCACAGTTGGGTTTTTTTTGAGTTACGAGTGAAGTACTTGAGGTTTAATCGGGTGGTGAAGGAGGGGGGATTTGGGGTATTTCACCAGCCGCGGACACGGGGTAGTCAGCTCCTGTAGGGTAGGCATGCTTTTTATTCCCTCAAAACTTTGTCGCCCAGAAGCTTGGCTTACAGGAGTGCGCCCAAACTCCCAACATAGTAAAGTACATAATTTTAGTAACAAACCATTGCTGTTCTAAATTTTAATAACGTTGAAGCAACTTTTGTTCAAAAAAGTTTTTTTTAGCGAAAACATATCTGTTATGAACTTCTATTGTGTTGATGAACTTGAAGGCAAGGCTTGCCAAGCCGTTATATAATTATGCAGGGAAACCAAATAATTGACATGTATTGTTTGGCCTTGGTACAGCTTGACGTTCTATAGACACTCGCTAAACCAATTCGAATGTTATTTCTTTGATATCTTTGCTTTTTTAAATACAAAGTCGCTCTCATTCTTTGAACACGCCAGTCTGAAGTGTCTGTTGTTTCGGCATAGAAGTTGATTATTTATATTTCTTGATCTGTCTGTCGAAGTCTTGTGGTGTTGTTTTTTATAATGATGATGATCATATTTTTTAGCTGTGTAGTTTTAAACTTTTGATTTACTGGTAAAGGCAATGATGAATTATCTTTCTGTTGAAGCTTAGCAGCTGCCACGTGTTGATACAATACGCTTGTAATTGTGCGAAAATAGTCCTTAAATTGCATGTTTCAAAGTTGAAAATATGCATTGCAGGTAGCATTTATGTCGAAATAATTTTGTTCTTCGTTATATGAGTTACGTAAAGGGGCGGAGGGGGAGGAGGCGAAAGAAAACTTTACCATTTACTGGCTATTATATGTTCATTTAAATATGAGATTTTGAGGGTCAATTTTTTAAAATTTTGTTAGGCAACTCTTAGCTTTAAGTTTGGAAACAGTGCTGCTAGAACATGAGAATTAATTTTTTGCGCGTGGGTTACCAAAGGGACAATGAAAAGGTTATTAAATTTTGAAGAAAAAAAAGCTATTCGAGAAGTTTTGCAAATTCTACCTCTGTTGGTTTTACTCAATGGCACCCGTCACTCAGACTACTCCAGCTGGTGAGAAACACATAGAGAATATGCAAAACTTCCTGGAATATTAATTGTAAAAAAAAATGGTTTAGTTATTTTATTTACAAGGGTAATGTAATATATATATATATATATTGGTAAACGCAATTGGGGAAATAATTCTCAAACTTTATAAAAACAAATTCTCCAACAATAGTAGGATATTAGTTAGTGGGACAAATTAATTAGTTCATATGGCCATTAAATAGTTTAAAAATGGATTTTTGTAAGTGGTATTAGATTGGGTCGGGTACACATTATTGATAAGTTATACAAAGAAAAGGTTATATTAATAAATAATATTTAAACACAAAATCTTCGCTACAGGGGGGTTTAAATTAAAACAGTATAATATTAGATTAAATTAATTTAGTTTATAAAATCTCGTGGATTATTTTGAACGGTTTGAAATTGTTAATGCAAAAAATTTATGGGCGTCTTAATGTAAAAAAATATAGCGCGCTTAAAAGAGAAAAAAATGGAAGATGCGAAACTGATATTTAGAAAACTCTTCGAATATATTAAGTTTAATCAGTATTTATTTCAAACTTGGATACGAGTGTCTAAATCTCAGTTCTAAAAATCTGTTCAATGTTAACTAATAATATGAGTTTGTCTCAGTAGTATCACCAGCTTATTAAAGAATTATATTTAATCACATAGAATTACCAACAGGGGCTACGTTTTTAACTTTTTTTACATAAAATACCATTGGGGCAAGACTAATACAGAGTATTAACAAGTTGGGAAAACCAAAATATTACCTCTCCGAGTCAAGACGACTACTTACAAACTTATTTACCCAGATATGGAAATGTTTCTTAAGTTAAAATTTATGAAATATTAAAGCAGTATACAAAGAATAGCAAATATACTGTAAATCAGACGACATTTTACATCCAATAATGATATACTTGTACACATTAAAATCATCCGATGGGGGAAAAACGGGAAATGAAGAGATAAAACTTTGGAGGGATATTACCTTTACGTGTTTGTAAAGGCCCAATTTTCTACTCCTCAACTGTATGCCCTCTATGTTCAAAGCCATATTCACAACAGGGTTGCCATGTAAACACTATCCTCTCGTTTCATCTCAACGATTTTCTTAGTTTGTCAACATGACTGTTAACGTTACATAACACCAAAGCTTATTTGTGGCTACACACACTGAATGTAAATGCGTACCATAAAAAGCATGAAAACACGAAGCTATTATTCGATTACGATCAGACCTTTCACTGGTCTGGGCTGCGTTCAGCAGAGCTCACCAAAAAAGACAGCGGAATATGGATATTTTACCGGTGAGCTCTGTCGTCATAGCTTTTCTCCGGTCATCGGCGTTTTATAAATGACGCTAGCGCAATAAAGCGTGCAATGTACCAAGGCTTAACAAAAATTGGATGATAACATATTTATAGAGATAGATAACAACTTTTTTAATTAAAATTAGAAACTAACATATCTCTTAAATTTCTCGCGTGATCAACTGGTTTCACGCCAATTAAATAGCTGTAGTCCCATAGAGCTATTTGTATTAATTCCTCCATGGTTTTTTCGCCAAGCTGAGAAATACGCGTTTTACGTCACGTTACCAAAGAGCCGACTATTTTCTTTGAAGACCGCGCTAGCTAAGCGCTAAGCAACGTGACGTCATAATTCAAAAACAAAATCCCGTTAAGTAGGACACTGCTAACAACGCTGGGCTCTGCTGAACGCGGCCCAGATTTCCACCATGATTATAATATCTAAGCCTAAAGTGTATTTAACTTTGGGCTCACTCTGAACCGTTAATGTCTCTGCATTACAGAAACGAAATCCGAACCCAAGCGTTTACTTTTTGGTTCACTAGGCCTATTGACAAATAAAAGTTCATTTGACCAACATAGTAGAAAGTATCATGCTATAAACAGATGTAGTATAGCTTAAGTAATATATAAACATCCATTTTAAATAATAATATTAAAAAAAATCTTTGGAATATCAAAATGAAATAGAGCTTTAAAGCTACAAAAGTACTAAATGAATCATAATTACGAAAAATATTTCCACATATTGACTTTATATTAAGGATAAAGGGAATATTATGGTTCTGTAGGATTCCTTTACACATCAAAACAAAACGAACTTCTAACGCAGCGCACTACTGTAACAACGGACGGACACACACAGACAAAAACATAGACTGCTTTTTAACTCTTTCCGTATTAATTTTGAATTGAGAAACAAGATTATCTTAAATATTAAAATAAATATAATTAATATTTAATATTTTCTTCGTTATTTATTCGCCTTATTGAACGTTACATCGTTTTAAAAAAGAACAATTAAACATTCTTGAGAGACTTGACTAATATTGGCGTTTGAAATGAAGCATACGCCGGTTGCTTCGCTTTACTCAAATAGGTAGTATATAAGGGTGTCGAACTACAGTTAAAAGCAAGAACAACCGCAATTGCGAAAACCTATCGTGGACAACCCACCCTAGGGAGGCTAGACGTTTCTCGTAACCCTAGCTGATCGCCGCGAAAGTCTTAAACCAAACTATGACGATGGAGTAGAAGCCAGGTGTGCAGACTGGTGTCCATGTGGGATGGACAAAAACAAAGACCAGAAGATGGTGGTGTAGAAGCCAGGTGTACAGACTGGTGTCCATGTGGGATGGACAAAAACAAAGACCAGAAGATGGTGGTGATTAGAAGCCAGTATGTACAGACTGGTGTCCAAGTGGAATGGACGAAGACCAGAAGATGGTGGTGTTTAGAAGCCAGTATGTACAGACTGGTGTCCAAGTAGGATGGACGAAGACCTGAAGATGGTGGTGATTAGAAGCCAGTATGTACAGACTGGTGTCCAAGTGGAATGGACGAAGACCAGAAGATGGTGGTGATTAGAAGCCAGTATGTACAGTTTGGTGTCCGTGTGGAATGGACAAAGACCAGCAGATGGTGGTGTGAGAACTCAAGTAGAGGAGCCATTTCCGTGACTGTGAATGCAGTTCGGAAATGGCGAACACGTTTGCTCCGATTTGGAAATTGCGAACGCGGTCACCTGGGTGTAACAACAGACACACACACAAACACAATCCATCAG